>APFE030282696.1:223444-235669 GCA_000404065.3 Pinus taeda
CATACAAGACATAGGAAAACATCATTGATTGCATTAATAATGAAATAAGAGTAAGCTTACAACCAAAGTCTTGATGTCGCAAGCCTTCTCAGAGGGATCCAGCCAACATGTTCTTCAAGCATTCACTCTTTGAAGATGGATCTCCCAACATACAAGGTCTTTCTCTCTCATTCATAAGTTTTACATAAAATCAAGGGCACTTCACAAACTTCCATAAGCTATCGACACTCTCACACTAGTCACACTCACACCAGCTATCTATCAAAGCACTAACAACACTGCTCAAACCAAGAATTTACCAACTAGTTGATCATGGGAAAGGTGAGTGTTTAAATAGGAGAAGGAGCCTCCATGAAGGGTGGAAGAGAGAGCTTATCACCAAGGAAGGTAGCACAATTGACGGAATTGCCACACCAGGGAAGGAGGGCGACACAAACTATGCCAACAACTAGGTCTGGAGTCATCCAGAAGGCTGACTGTTGGAACAAATTTTCCCAATCTGGATCATCGCGGTACATAACTGAGCTTCAGCACTGACATCGCTAGTGAGCAATGTAGCAATTCAGATCATCGCCAAAGACAACAAATAGCTCTGCGCTGGTGCATGTAATTGGGCCATCACGGGAATCAGATGTACTTCCGCACTAGCAGTGTGGCTAGAATGTTCATGAGTGCCATTCAGCGCGTATATTAAGCCAATAGTTGTGATGAGGCAAGTAACTTAGGAAAAGTGGGTCAATTGGTAGCATAAGAGAGCAGTTGTTCAACATGAGGATGTTTGACTTGGACACATGACACAGTGAAAGGACTGGGAGTGAAGGCAGTGAAAAATTATTGTGTAACAGATGCCTCCTAAAGTATGAAGCCCGAGAGAGCGGGAGGGGTGAAATGCTTTATAAAATGACTGAGCTGGAACACCATCTGGAAGAACCTACAGGCGCAAGTACAATATCTCTGATAGTGAAAATCATGTAGTCTAGGCATGGTCGCAGCCATTCAAAAGACATATGAACTAGGTCTGTGGTATGGACGCAACCATCCAGCTAATAAGACCATGATAATGATAAAGGTATGGTCGCAGCCATCCATGAAGACTCAGGTATGGGCACAGCCATCCATCAATGAGTCATGAACCAATCCACGCAGCCCGAACATATGTAATCTGAGTTCGAGGTCTTGAACCCAACCGATCATAGTACAAATTCTAACATGCGAATAAAGGTGCTGAAGTCGAGCATGATAGAAAATCGCTTGATTATCGGTCAATGATGTAAACCGTTAACAAGCGCGAGAGAAACCACCAATAATGCCAATGGTTCTCAAGGTACTATCCAGTACAATCCACGAAGTTTGAAGAATGAGCTGAAGTCGAACACTCATGGAATCACCCAATCGATGACCAATGATGCAAGTTGACCGTCAGGCGTGAAGAACTTGCCATTGAGGCATGCAAGCTCCAAGGTACCAAAAGGGATCTCTAGATCAATCTCCTGGATAATGAGCTGATGTCGACAAGAGATGACCTGTCGCAGGAGGGCCATAATGTTTACCCCATCAACGACACGAGACAAGAAACAAGTGGTAGATGGTGAAATAGAGTATCAGAGGAGGAGGCAAGGATGTAAACTGTAGAAGGATTATACTCTTGAACATATCGGCGACATGACTCCGGAGAGTGGCAACATTTAGGTACCAAGGGATCAGAGGCTTAATGAAGACAGCATGGATCGGATGGAATGAGGCTAAATGACAACCCAAACCCGCGGAAGGCCAAATGATGATCTATGGATATCCCAACCCGACAAGAAGCAAAAGTGTCAATGTTCAAGAGTGACTCGCTGCCATAGACAATCAATGATAAACCTGTTGTTGAATCTAACCTAGTAATAGTTTAACGAGCTCTAGGGAGGAGAAGCTCGAGTCTCTTCATGGTGACGAGTCCAAAGTCGTCAGGGTTTAACAAGTCTGACATAGGTAAAACTCAGAGTCTTTTCCATGTTTAGAGAGTTTGAAAAAGACACGGAAAAGAAAACTCCAGGGGGGCCTTTTTCATAAATTTGTGTCTCTCGAGCCCGAAAAAGTATAAAACGATACTCGAAAGAAACGCTTGACCATTATGATCAAGGAGTACTTTTCGTGATTACTGATCTCGACCCGAAAAAGTAGAAAAGTGATCGAAACCACGTTGTTTCGTAACCAATAACGAGCCTGAAATGATAAAATCTCGGCAATATTTTCACATTTATACAGTCAGAAAAGAGCTGAAAGCAAACCTCCAAAATCTTCGAAAACAGCAGAAGCTTTATCCATGAGCGGAAAAAGGTGAAGGGGATGGTTTCCCTCACACAGTCTATAGGGGAATCAAATCTTCCCTTTGTTCTTACCGTTGCCAGTTGATAGGGTAGCATCATCATGAGCTTCAAAGGACGATGAGGGATGAGATGGGTTGCGAGACCATATGTCTAAGATCCTAGGAATGCCAGGACAATCACGAAGAAGATGGTCACCCTTGCACAATTTACAAGGAAACTTAACCTTCCACGGAGGAGAAGAAGGTGTTCCGACTTGAGATGTACTTGGAACAGTAGCTGCACAGGTGGCCTCACATTTATCGGACTTCTTCATCATCATCATCATCATCATCTTCTTCTTCTTCTTAGTCTCCTGGTTACTAGATGTGAAACTTTCACCAGGTGAAGGAGAAGAGGAGGAGGAAGAAACAGGGGAAGAAGGTGTAGGTGCAACCTTGGAATCATCGTGTCGTGGTTCAGATGAAGAAGATGGTGGAATAGGAGTCATGACGCTCGGGACCACCGAGGTTGAAAACAACCATATGGGCAAACCGACGGTTAACCCATGCAAGGACAATGTTTCCATATACGGAGCCCCAGTCTTTCCAAAAGGTGGAAATGGACCAGGATTTCCATCTGGGGGATGACTGTGGCCGGTAGACTTGGGGAATGTTGCCATCAAGTACGAGCCTGAAAAACACTCTTCTCACAACCAAGAACTCGAACTGTTACCAGGAATATTTCGTGGGTAGTAAATTTTATGATGTAGGAACAAAACTTGACCTTTTCATGTTTCAAGAGTCGAGAAAAGGACGAAAATGTGACTCTATCTCTTTCGAAGTTTAATGAGCCTGAAAGGACAAGTGCTCAGATGGACCTTTTCTTTTAAGGAGTCCGAAAAGGAACGAAAGTGACTACTTTGGAGAACTAGGCAAAAGGTTTACCAAACAATCTGTAAAACTACATATACACCTTGGTAGTCATATGAAAGCCAAGGACTTTCCGTACGGCAGTCAATCTTCCCGAATGTTGTGTTCGGTGCGTTACGGTTTGCAAGGCGGCAGACACAGCTTCCTAGGGATAAAGGATGATAAACCTAGTGGGGTCTCCCAATATATACTCGATGGTATGTGGGAGCACAATTCCGTACTAAACCACTATTGAGTCACAGAAGGAGGAATCACCCAACTTTGAGTGAAAACAATAGTGACTAGGTTTAACGACGCCGAAGCATGTCTCTAGCCTAGACCTCTGGATGAGCCCCGGAATTGGGTAACTTATTGGGCTCATTTTTCCTAATTGTTCTTCGTCAATCCACCATTCTTAATAGTTTATGCATGTTTTTTGAGTATATTTATGTTAGTTGAACGAATGAGGATAGTCACTTGACCAAGAAGGCTAACTCGTTGTTAATGCAGATTTTTGGACAAATTTTGGACCAAGGCCAATCACTTATGAGCCAAAAGATAGCCAAGCATGAAGGAACAAGAGTGAGGATTCATAGGAAGGGTGTCTCCTACATTAAAAGGCCCTTCCTCAAAATCGCCACCCTCAGCTCGGAGTTTAGCAGGCCACCAAAAAGGATTCCCAAGAGCAGCCGAGCAGTCTTGTGTAAAGTGGCTGATCACTAGCAGCTTGAGCAGTCGAGCCCCTTGAGTTAAGGAGGGTTGTTGGAGACCCTCGTAGTACATAAATAGGAAGGCTTCCAGCCTTCGTAGGTTACTTTTTGGACTGTTGTATTTTGCACTATAGTGCTGTTATTTTCTCAACTCATTTTGTAGCTGCTGCTGTATAACTTTCTTGTGACATGGTTATTTTTTAGTAATGGAAAGCAGATCTATTTGGCATCAGTTCTGAGTTCTTCTTAGGAGCCTGTAGCTCTTGGGGTTGGGCCCAACCCAAGTACCAAGGCTCCCTTTGTGTACTGTTATTTGCTTTTTATGTCTTTGCAAAATATTTTATGTTAAGTAGATTAGAATCTTGCTTGGTTACTTAGATCATAGTTGATGGTTAAAGGCTTTTTCATGTTCAGATTGATTTGATAGGTTAATAACAGGGAAGATCTTTAGAAAAAGGCTATCAAGCACCTTGGATCTCACCTCTCCTTCAGTGGAATCATGAGCTGGGACCAAGGTGACCTTGCTGCCACCAAAAACACTGTCTTTGCTTCACCATGCAATTATTAGTGTTAGATTCTCATTTGCAGAAGTTGATACCAGTTTTTATCACATGCCCAAGTTTATGATTGCTTAGTTTGCATAGTTATTTCACATAGTTTCATTGCAAATAAAATTTTGTTCCATTTCTTTGTTGTTATCTAGGTCATATTAGGCTAACGTAACTAGGCCTTTGATTTTCCAAGTCCTTGTTTGTTCAGTTTGAAAAATAACTTGCAGTGCACCTATAATACTTCTCTATCTGCCCATACTCCATCAATCCCACCTGCTTTATGCTCTACTTTGGATCCTTGCCTTACATTTTCCACATTCGCTCGCTTCGCCCTAATTCCCATATTTTTGTGCAACATTTCTCTATCCCTCCTTGAACCAATCCAACCATCCTCATCACTCCACAGCTCCATCCACCAAGCCCTGGACCTCCTCACACCCTTATCTCACCTCCATACCCACTCCTTCACCTTTAACCCTCTATCAATCCTCCAAAATCCCCTTTCTGAACATCCTGTAGAAAATTACAGAACATCCTGTAGAACCCCTGCAGACTTCCTGTAGAAGCTCACGAAAGCATTTTCTTGATAGCCAAACTTTGTGAAACTCTCTGGAAGGGTGCTAGGGACCCCTTAGGCCCTCTTCGAACCTTTCTAACCTCCTGCAATCATTTTCTCCCGCCAATCCACCTCTGCAGAGTCAAAAACAATGAAAGCACATGCATGATAGTTCTGACAGGTTATTCAAAAATACAAAAAGATGTTTTTTCAGATGTTACTTTAGAAGTAGTTTAGAAACATGCATTTTACCTTCCTATAAGTGAATGGAATCTCTTCCAGTAGCTTGCATCCTCTTTCTTGCATCAGTAGGGCTAGCTGGTAAAATTAGGGTTTGCATTACCTTTCAGCTTTTCAGTTTCTTTCTACAAGTATATTAGCTTCCTTTGAGTTAGCTTCCATCCATCAATTAAAAAGATTCTTCTCATAGCTCATAGAAGTTGGCTTAAGCCCCTAACGGACTTGTGCCAGCTGACCAAGTGACAGCTGCGGCAAGAGCTAGTACTTGTGCATACAGCACCGTCGCTTCCAAGTTTGTTACGAACTACCGGGTTGATAAAAGTAAAGAAGGGATTCCCAGGAGTTGCAGCATTATTTCTGCAATACTAGAGCCCACCATTATTTTTGGCGTCGTTGCCAGGGAAGCGTCAGAGTATTTGTGATTTCTGCTTTTCTTCTATTTTCTACTATAGCCTTCTGCTAAGTAGTTTATTTCATTTCCATTCTGCAATTTCATTTCCGCAAAAGTAGAATAGACATTTCCTGCTTTCCTAGATTAGCATTTCAATTTCGCAATTTCAATTTTGCAAGTGTAGCCTAGCATTTCATTCCTGCAATTTCATTTCAGCAAAATAGATTAGTCCTTTCCTGCTTTCATTTCAATTCCACATTTTCATTTCAGCAAGATAGATTCTAGTTAGTTGTGATTCAATATATTTCAGTTTTGCAGGTACAAGCAGAAAAAGCAAAAAGCAGCCAAAAATATTTTCATTTCATGCCTTGTAGGAACAGAGACAATACTGAAAAATTCTTACCCAACACCCCCACCACATCACTGAGTCACCCTTCTCTCTTCTTTGCTGGCCATGATCCAAAAGAACCTATAGGTGAACCTCCTGAGATATACGAAGATCCTATAACAAAAGAAGAGCAAGAGAACATCCCTCTTGAGACCATGGCCGAACATAGAAACGGTATAGGAGATCAGGAGAGAATAGAAAGTGCCTTTCCCATCCGAGAGACCAATGGGGACATGAAAATAAAAAACATAAGTCCCTTAGCCTTGCCTCACTTCCATGGATTGACCACTAAAGACCCTGATACCTTCCTGTTTGAGTTTGTTGTCCTTTGTCAAACTTATGACTATGCCGAAGACGAGCAAAATTTGAAACTCTTTCCTTATACCCTCAAGGATGCAGCACTACGCTGGTTCATGGGGTTACCTGGAAACAGTATCACCACTTGGGCTCAGATGCAACAAGCCTTTAACAACAAATACCGGGACTACTATAGGTCAAAGGAAACAAAGGGAGAGATCTTTTGGATGACCATGGGAAATTATGAGTCTTTAAAAGACTACGAGGAAAGGTTCCAACTTAGTTATAAACGGGCCAGGTGCACACTTGACCCTGAATCTCTGAAGCTGGTTCTGCTCCGAGGAGTCCCTGAAGACCTGCTAGATACCCTTCATTTTCTAGCTGGAGGAGACATCTCCCAACTACCTTATGAGGACATAAAGACTGTGTTTAGAAACCATTCTAGGGCAGCCCAGAAAAAAGGTAGGGGGAACCCACAATCAGCCAGTACCACCTTCTCCAAGCATGGGTTTGCTAATCAGATGGAAGACCTCAAAAGTGAGATGAGACAGACCATTGCCATGCAACTCGATACTTTCCGAATCCAACAAAAGAAAGAGGAAGTTGAGAGGGCTTTGGCCATTTTCTGTCCCAGATGTACGAGGAAGCACCCTAAGAATGAGTGTCCATGGCACTCAGTAGAGGTATGTTTCGTTTGTGAGGAAGACCACCCCACAAACCAATGCCCAACCTTGCCCGGATTTAAAGCCATGTACCAGGGGACTGAGGCAACCACTAAACCTCTCTACTTCCTCAACCAAAGGAGGCGGCCCATACCTTACTAGCAGGGGATGCAAGGGACATCCCAGGATTATGATATCCCCAACCAATCTGCTCAAATACCTTCTTGGGGTCCCCCTGCTCATCCTTCCTGGTTTACACCTCCTCCGTGGTCTTATCCATCTCAACACCATACTCAACCTACTACTCATTCATTTCATTCACATGTCCAGCCATAGCTTAAGTGGAATGCACCTCAGCAAGGGTGGAGGCCCCAATACAACTCTCTTCCCACCATTCTGCCTCCACCACCTGCTCAACCACAACCATTACCTCCTGCTCCTCCAAGACAACCCCAGATGCCTGCCCAACTGAACCCGAACCCCAACAACAGGCAGGCCCAACAGGTATACACTAGGGAAAAAACATGCCCTACCTATGCTGTGGAGATCCAGGAGATCAATCTGCGATCTGGGAAGGTCCTTCCAGACCGCCAACTTGCTCCCCCGGAGGATGAGGAAGAAAAACATGAAAGTGAACCCAAAGCCATTCCACTCTTTCCTGAGTGACTAACAGTAACCACGCAACCAAACCCAGAGGAGACTGAACTTCTGGGAGAACTTAAGCAGTTGTGTGTGAAAATACCACTTCTCCAGGCCATAAAGAATGTACCAATATACAACAAATTGATCAAGGAGAAGTGTTTCAGGCACCCAGGCAGGCGCAAGAGAGATGCCTAGACTATCAATGTCATAGGACAACTGTCCGATCTAATGTTGGGGCTAGTAATCTGTCCAAAATATTTGGACCCTGGGATTCCTGTAGTTGATGTCCACATCAATGGCACCATAATCCCCCACACCTTGATTGATCTGGGGGCTACCATTTATGTGATGACCAAGGACACTATGCTTAAAATCAACCTTCAGAGTTCCTTAAGGAAAACCTCGACAGTACTGCAGTTAGCAGACCGCTCCACCGTGACTCCCGAAGGGATTGTGGAAGATGTCCTAGTCTCTGTTGACTCTTGGGAGTACCCTGCGGCCTTCCTGGTCCTTCAGCCAAAGGCAAAACTCACTGGATACCCCCTCATTTTGGGAAGGCCTTGGTTATCTACTGCGGATGCGAACATCAGTTGTCGAGCTGGAAGCATGACCATCAAGAATGGGCCTATGTCCAAACAGCTAGTCCTCTATTCTCCTGCCCAACCTCTGCTAGAACATGACTTACCACTCTGGTTGGAAGAGGGAGATGAGGATGAGGTCTACTCTACACCTTTGTGCACAATAGAAGCCACCAGGGGAGGCCCTCAAACCGAGGATGACTTGATTGAGAATTTGATTCAAAACCCACCTCCTGGTGCACAGTCATTAGAGGAGTTGGTGGAAGATACCCAAGCCAATGCTTTAGTGGACCTTTGCGTGACTGATCTGACCTCTCCCAGAGTTAAGAGTGTGGAATTTGGCCCCGAAAGAACCTTAAATATCAGCTCCTCCCTATCTCCCTCCCAGGAGAAGGAGTTGTGTAGCTTACTGAACAACCATTTGGATGCTTTCGCTTGGAGCTATAAGGAGATGAAAGGAGTCCACCCTTCGGTCTGTACCCATCAAATTTACATTAACAAGGATTGTAAACCAGTCAGGCAGCCTCAGAGGAGAATGAATCCAGCCCTTAAAGACATCGTCAAAGAAGAATTGCAAAAATTGTTGGATGCAGGATTCATCTACCCTATCTCTGACAGTGAGTGGGTCTCACCTCTAGTGCTTGTGCCCAAGAAAAATGGGAAGTGGAAAATCTGTGTAGATTACCGAGAACTTAACAAAGCTACCAAGAAGGACCATTTCCCTTTGCCTTTCATAGATCAAGTGTTGGATGGACTAGCGGGGAAGAAGTTCTTCTCTTTCCTAGATGGGTTCAGCGGGTATAATTAGATTCAAATCAGCCCGGAAGACCAAGATAAAACCACCTTCACTTGTCCATGGGGTACCTTTGCCTACCGGGTCCTTCCCTTTGGGTTATGAAATTCTCTTGCCACGTTCCAGAGAGCGGTATTGAGCATATTTGCTGAACTGGTTCACGATTCGGCAGAAATCTATATGGATGACTTTAATCCTTATGGGTCCAACTTCCAAGAAGCACTGACTAACCTGGGAAAAGTTTTAGCCAAGTGTATTGAGATGAACCTGTCCCTCGGTCCCGAAAAATTTGAATTCCTGATGATTGAAGGGACTGTGCTAGGTCATACAATTTCTCAGCAAGGATTACAGGTGGATCCTAACAAGATCGCTATCATCTAAAAGGTTCCACCTCCTCAGAAGGTCATAGATGTTCAGAGTTTTCTAGGCTTGGCAGGGTATTATAGAAGATTCATTAAAGATTTCAGTAAGCTAGCCTCGCTATTGTTTAGCCTCTTAGGGAAAGATGTTGAGTTTAAATGGACTGACGACTACCAAAGGGCTCTGGATGAATTGAAAGTTAAGCTGGTATGCGCCCTGATCTTGAGAGGTCCAAACTGGGCCCTACCTTTCCACATCCACACTGATGCCTCGAACAAAGCCATAGGGGCAGCCTTAGGACAAGTTGAGGAGAAATTGCCATATGCCATATACTTTGTCAGCAAAAACCTGTCTAAGGCAGAGATGAACTATACTGCAACCGAGAAAGAGTTCCTGGCTATAGTCTATTCCCTGAACAAGTTCAGACACTACATTACTGGTTATCAAACATTCGTACACACTAATCATGGTGCGATTAAATATTTAATGAATAAACCTGATGTAAATGCTCGTATCATTAGATGGTTACTTTTGTTGCAGCAATTTGATTTGACTATTGTCGACAAGCCAGGTAAGGAAAATGTTGTTGCTGACTTCCTGTCTAGATTGGATTTGCCTACAGGTGAAGAAGGGACAGTGGATGACCAGATGACAGATGAACACTTGTTTGCTATCTCAGTACTCTCTCTGTGGTTTGCTGATATAGCAAATTACTTGGTCTCAGCACAGTTCCCTCCGCATCTATCCTCAAAGGAGAAGCGCAGAATTATGGGGAAGAGTGCCCCATTCACTTGGATCAAGGGAAACCTGTTTAAACTTGGCCCAGATCAAATCTTGAGGCGTTGTGTTAGGGAGGAGGAAGTCTTCGACATCCTCCTAACTTGTCATGATGGGCCTTGTGGAGGCCACTTTGCAGCAAAAAGGACTGCCTTCAAAATTCTACAGGCAGGCCACTATTGGCCTACTCTCCATCAAGATGTCAGAAGATACATCAGCCAGTGTGACCGATGTCAGAGGATGGGGAAACCGACTCCAAGGGATGAAATTCCCCTCCAACCTCAAGTGACCTTTGACCCATTTGAGAAGTGGGGCATGGATTTTGTGGGTCCTATCAATCCTCCTTTAAAGCAAAGGTCTTACATCATTGTGTGCACCGACTAACTGACAAAGTGGGCAGAAACAAAGGCAATCAAGGCAGCGACAGAAGAAAAAGTGGCTGTGTTTTTAAGGGAAAATATCTTCTACAAGTTTGGCTACCCAAGAGAGTTAGTCACCAATCAAGGAAGCCAGTTCACCTCTAACTTGATTGAAGACATGCTCGCTCATCACAAGATCAAGCACAGAACTTCCACCCTGTATCATCCACAAGCAAATGGGTAGGTGGAAGTCACTAATAGAGCATTGAAAGAGATTTTGACTAAGGTGGTGAGCAGCAGCAGAAAGGATTGGGCAGATTGCTTGGTTGAGGCCTCCTGGGCCTACAACGCCATTTAGAAAATTACAACAGGTTTCACACCTTATGAGCTGGTCTATGGGAAGAAAGCTTTACTGTCCATAGAGTTTGAGTACAACACATTGAGGGTGGTATCTCAGCTAGACTTAGATCTCAGCCATGCTCAACGTGAAATATTACTGCAGCTGAATGGATTAGATGAATAGAGAATGCAGGCCCTCCTCCACTCAGAAGTAGTTCAACTTTAGAGGAAGATATGGCATGACCGACACCTTAATGAAAAGCAATTCTAGCCTGGAGATTGGGCACTGCTGTATGACTCAAGATAAAAAGATTTCAAAGGGAAGCTGAGGAAAAGATGGTTAGGACCATATACAGTGGAGAAATGTAATGACAATGGTTCAGCCCTTATCAAGACCATTGATGAAGAAGCCATCCCCATGCTCGTCAATGGGCATCAATTGAAAATCTACAAGAAACCCTTTTCAAGGCAGGAGTTCATTGAAACTTTGGACAAATTAGTGTTGGTAGTGGAGCAGGGCCCTACCTCTATTCCACCCACACCTTAATCATCAAAAAAAAAAAAAAACAGGAATAAAAATATCCTTGGGTGAAAACCTCTCTGAGGTGGGCAGGGCAGACAATGAGGGTGAAAACCTCATGGAGGCGCCCCAACTGTCTCCAAAAAAAAAAAAAAAAAGTGAATAAAAAAAGATCCAGTTGGGATGAAAACCTTCTTCGAGGCGTCCCAGGGCAGATAAGCGAGGGTGAAAACATCGTGGATGAGCCGCTAGGATGTCTGCTCAAAAAAAAAAAAAAAAAAAAAAAAGAAAAAAAAAAAAACAGGCCTAATCGCTGTGAAATAATTGTAGGTTGCAGGGAATACATTGCAGGTAAGGAGGGTCACACAAAATGAGGATAGGAGTCCGTACCAGGCTCCAGGACATCCCTTCAGACACTCCCTCCAAGTCCACTCGCCTTTCCTAGGATTTAATCACATTTAGGTCAAGATTCCACCTTCTACAAGAAATTATGGGCTTTCTGCAGGAAGTTTCGGGATTTCTATAGGAAGTTATGTATTTCTACAGGAAACATCCTGTAGAACTTTCAGATGAGCCAAATTCAATTTTGAAAGGGAATTTGATGGTTGGTGTTATCACAAAATCAATACTGATGGCTGCTAATCAGTAAGACTCTATGTAACTATTTCAGACCAGACTCTTGGCTAAGGATTAGCCTCCCTAACCTGAGAGGGCTCTCTCAAAATAAACTACTGATTTATCTTTAAACACTAAGAGGGCTAACTCTTTTAATGAGAACTTAAATAAACATGATGGTTGGAAATACAACATAACATTTCTTCCATTGGGCTCATGGAGTCAAACACCATTTCAGTAAACTATCA
>APFE030282696.1:235679-270150 GCA_000404065.3 Pinus taeda
TAATGAAAAATCAAGCTGGTAGTCTCGGTCTTGAGATCCAGTGGGAAATCTCTGTGTATATGTGTTATGCTCTCGCATTTTTATTTTTCCTGTGATTTAGAATTCGTATGCAGGTAATTTCTGTACGGGGTTAAAACCTACAGGGCCCTCATCTGATGTACCTGTAACCTTTTCTACTTCAGCCTCTGTTTGTGTTTGATTGTCGATCATCAAAGGCTCATCATCTGATATGTCAATCCCTGGAACATCTTCTGCTTCAACCTCCATGTACTCTACCTGTTTATTGATGGAAATATCCTGTAATGTAATTTTCTTCTTTTTATACCAGAGCTTCGAGAATTTCTTCTGCACATTAATATTGATAGTACCCACTGATTCCATCTAAGGATATCCCAAAACAACATCCATATTATCCATCTCTAAAGTATAAAAATCACCATGCAACACATACTTATCCATAGAAATCTTCAAATCCTTATACACTTGAACATCCTCACCACTCACCTGTGTGTGTTCAATGTGTTTTGCTGGAATTTGCTATTTTTTTGTCAAATTAACATTGATGAAATTATGCTTGCAACTAGGATTTATAGAAACAATGATTTTCTCTTTCTGAATCAATCCATGAACCTGCAATAAGGAGATACCAGCATAAAATAACCCTTTAGGTTCATTGGTTTCCTTCTTTAAAATAAAATCTTTGCTAGGTTGTGTGTCTGTTTGTGTGGGCTTATCCACAAGATTAGCTTTACGGTCAAAGTGGTCCATAAGATCTTTTGTGAATGTGTCCCAAGTCAAGGGCATTCGATAGCAACTTTGATGCCATTGCCGCCATATCCACCATTGTCGTCTTTCATTGTCCAAGTACATTTTTCCCACACTCAACTGAGTCTCATCATCCATGATGCAATTCAATCTAAAATATTTCTCCATTTGTGCTAGCTATTTGGTTGGATGAGAGCCATCAATTTTATACAAGTCCCTGAAATTCTGACCTAGGGCTGCCATCACAAAAAATTAACGAAAATTTGAAATGGTCACAATTCCGTCAATATTGCTCAGAATCCCTATCATGACCTATTTTGGGAAATGGAACAACCATTCTGCATCTACCCATGTGACAGAAATTTTGATCCAGGTACTAGAATTTCAGATCTGTGCTGCAACTCTCCCACCATCACCCAAAATTTCTGCAAAAAAGAACTGATTTTAAATCAGCGATATCTCCCTCATCCGGGCTCCGATTCAACTGAAATTTTTTTTGAAATTGGGTATTTTTTCACAAAGAATCCAGATCTACAATTAAATTTTGTAGATCTTGCACCATGACGTCCAGATCTACACCGCAAACCTGCTGCCCTGAAAAATTATCTGCAACCCCACTGATTTTTAAATCAGCGATATCTCCTTCATCCGGACTCCGATTCAGCCGATTTTTTTTTAAATCGAGTATTTTTTCATATAGAATCTAGATCTGCAATTAGATTTTACAGATATTGTGCCAAAACATACACATATGATCTATAAACTCGATGCCTCCGAAATCCTGCAAAAGTTATAAAAAAAATTCCACTTTTTTGCCGAAGAAAGTGCTCTGATACCACTTGTTATAACTCTGACACCACTTGTTATAGATCTAACCCGGAAATACTATAGATCTGATATGAAAATATAAGATAATGCAAATAAACCCAGAAATAATATGAAATGATTCTTTATTGATCAAACCCTTTATGTAGGGCAACACGATACATTCACTCCTTAAGGAAGGAGATCACTCCACAAGCGATATGCTTGTTTATACAATAATCCTTGACAATATTCCTTGACTTCCTCCATGTGGAGTCTCTAACCTCTATATAGGCCTCATACATGCAATACCATGAATCATTACCACGGTTTCCTCATACCATTCATTAATACCATGGGCCCATTACATTATTACTAACTACTTGTGGTCTCTTACATGATATTGGTTAACCATCTTATTTATTACTATTGTCCATCCCATTATTACATGATTACCTTGGGTACCTCCCTTTGTACCCCATATTACCCCCCTAGGTATATAACATTCCACCCGCCTTAGCATGTTTCGTCCCCAAAACAAGGAAGAACATAAATAATAAGATCTACTCAAAAGAGTAGTCCACTGATACCATGCACATGCATCTAGCCATCCAAGAGAAAAAGGTGAACCCTCGATCTGGCTGGTGCCTCGCTCGCTTGATATGGAAGTTGATCGTGGTAGCTCTTTTGTGTTGATGTGTAGTATGTGGATCTTCGCTCCTCGCTATCCGTCATACGGGGGTTGTTGTCCTTGTGACTACTTGGTTTCCATCTTGATGGTTGTCTTGCAGGGTGATGTGGGTGATGATATGTTGAAGTTTTAACCCATGGTGTCTTTTTCTTTAATTCACCCTGTTGTGGTGCCTGTTGTGATGTCTTCTTTTCCAATATGACTTCAACCATTGCGCCCTCATCTGATGTACCTGTAACCTTTTCTGCTTCAGCCTCTGTTTGTGTTTGATTGTCGATCATCAAAGGCTCATCATCTGATATGTCAGTGCCTAGAACATCTTCTGCTTCAACCTCCATGTACTCTACCTGTTTATTGATGGAAATATCCTGTAATGTAATTTTCTTCTTTTTATACTAGAGCTTCAGGAATTTCTTCTGCACATTAATATTGATAGTACTCACTGATTCCATCCAAGGATATCCCAAAAAAACATCCGTATTATCCATCTCTAAAGTATAAAAATCACCATGCAACACATACTTATCCATAAAAATCTTCAAATCCTTATACACTTGGACATCCTCACCATCCACCTGTGTGTGTTCAATGTGTTTTCCTGGAATTTGCAATTTTTTTGTCAAATTAACATTGATGAAATTATGTTTGCAACTAGGATTTATAGAAACAATGATCTTCTCTTTCTGAATCAATCCATGAACCTGCAATAAGGAGATACCAGCAGAAAATAACCCTTTAGGTTCATTGGTTTCCTTCTTTAAAATAAAATCTTTGCTAGGTTGTGTGTCTGTCTGTGTGAGCTTATCCACAAGATTAGCTTTACGGTCAAAGTGGTCCATAAGATCTTTTGTGAATGTGTCCCAAGTTAAGGACATTCAATAGCAACTTTGATGCCATTGCCACGATATCCACCATTGTCGTCTTTCATTGTCCAAGTACATTTTTCTCACACTCAACTGAGTCTCATCATCCATGATGCAATTCAATCTAAAATATTTCTCCATTTGTGCTAGCCATTTGACTGGATAAGAGCCATCAAATTTATACAAGTCCCTGAAATTCTGACCTAGGGCCGCCATCATAAAAAAAAATTAGCGAAAATTTGAAATGGTCACAATTTCATCAATATTGCCCAAAATCTCTATCATGACCTGTTTTTGGAAATGGAACAACCATATTTCATCTGCCAGTGTGATAGAAATTTTGATCTAGGCACTATAATTTCAGATCTGCGCTGCAACTCTCCCGCTATCACCCAAAATTTCTGCAAAAAAGTGCTGATTTTAAATCAGCGATATCTCCCTCATCCGGGCTCCGATTCAACTGAATTTGTTTTTGAAATTGGGTATTTTTTCACAAAGAATCCAGATCTACAATTAGATTTTGCAGATCTTGCACCAGGACGTCCAGATCTGCGCCGCAAACTCGCTGCCCTGAAAAATTATCTACAACCCCACTGATTTTTAAATCAGCGATATCTCCTTCATCCGGACTTCGATTCAGCCGATTTTTTTTCTTGAAATCGAGTATTTTTCACATATAATCCAGATATGCAATTAGATTTTGTAGATATTGTGCCAAAACATATAGATATGATCTATAAACTCGATGCCCCCGAAATCCTGCAAAAGGTAAAACAAATTCCACATTTTTGCCCAAGAAAGTGCTCTGATACCACTTATTATAGCTCTGACACCACTTGTTATAGATCTAACCCGAAAATATTATAGATCTGATATGAAAATATAAGATAATGCAAATAAACCCAGAAATAATATGAAATGATTCTTTATTGATCAAACCCTTTAGGTAGGGCAACACCATACATTCACTCAAGGAAGGAGATCACTCCACAAGTGATATGCATGTTTATACAATAATCCTTGACAATATTCCTTGATTTCCTCCATGTGGAGTCTCTAGCCTCTATATAGGCCTCATATATGCAATACCATGGATCATTACCATGGTTCCCTCATACCATCCATTAATACCATGGGCCCATTACATTATTACTAACTACTTGTGGTCTCTTACATGATATGGGTTAACCACCTTATTTATTACTATTGCCCATCCCATTATTACATGATTACCTTGGGTACCTCCCTTTGTACCCCATATTACCCCCTAGGTATATAACATTCCACCCGCCTTAGCATGTTTCGTCCCCGAAACAAGGGAAGAACATAAATAATAAGATCTACTCAAAATAATAGTCCACTGATACCATGCATGTGCATCTAGCCATCCAAGAGAAAGGTGAACCCTCGATCTCGCTGGTGCCTCGCTCGCTTGAGATGGAGGTTGACTGTGGCAGCTCTTCTGTGTTGATGTGTAGTAGGTGGATCTTCGCTCCTCGCTATCTGTCATACGGGGGTTGTTGTCCTTGTGACTACTTGGTTTCCATCTTGATGGTTGTCTTGTGGGGTGATGTGAGTGATGATATGTTGAAGTTTTAACCCACGGTGTCTTTTTCTTTAATTCACCCTGCTTTGGTGCCTGTTGTGATGTCTTCTTTTCCAATATGACTTCAACCATTGCGCTCTCATCTGATGTACATGTAACCTTTTCTGCTTCAACCTCTGTTTGTGTTTGATTGTCAATCATCAAAGGCTCATCATCTGATATGTCAGTCCCTAGAACATCTTCTGCTTCAACCTCCATATACTCTACCTGTTTATTGATGGAAATATCCTGTAATGTAATTTTCTTATTTTTATACCAGAGCTTTAGGAATTTCTTCTGCACAATAATATTGATAGTACCCACTGATTCCATCCAAGGATATCCCAAAACAACATCCATATTATCCATCTCTAAAGTATAAAAATCACCATGCAACACATACTTATCCATAGAAATCTTCAAATCCTTATACACTTGAACATCCTCACCATCCACCTGTGTGTGTTCAATGTGTTTTGCTGGAATTTGCAATTTTTTTACCAAATTAACATTGATGAAATTATGCTTACAAATAGGATTTATAGAAACAATGATCTTCTCTTTCTGAATCAATCCATGAACCTGCAATAAGAAGATACCAGCAGAAAATAACCCTTTAGGTTCATTGGTTTATTTCTTTAAAATAAAATCTTTGTTAGGTTGTGTGGCTGTCTGTGTGAGCTTATCGACAAGATTAGCTTTACGGTCAAAGTGATCCATAAGATCTTTTGTGAATGTGTCCCAAGTCGAGGGCATTCGATAGCAACTTTGATGCCATTGCCACCATATCCACCATTGTCGTCTTTCATTGTCCAAGTACATTTTTCCCACACTCAACTGAGTCTCATCATCCATGATGCAATTCAATCTAAAATATTTCTCCATTTTTGCTAGCCATTTGGCTGGATGAGAGCCTTCAAATTTATACAAGTCCCTGAAATTCTGACCTAGGGCCGCCATCACAAAAAAAATTAGCGAAAATTTGAAATGGTCACAATTCCGTCAATATTGCTCGGAATCTCTATCATGACCTATTTTTGGAAATGGAACAACCATTTTGCATCTTCCCATGTGATAGAAATTTTGATCCAGGCACTAGAATTTCAAATCTGCGCTGCAACTCTCCCACCGTCACTCAAAATTTCTGCAAAAAAGAGCTGATTTTAAATCAGCGATATCTCCCTCATCCGGGCTCCAATTCAACTGAATTTTTTTTGAAATTGGGTATTTTTTCACAAAGAATCCAGATCTACAATTAGATTTTGCATATATTTCACCAGGATGTCCAGATCGGCGCTGCAAACGCGCTGTCCTGAAAATTTATCTACAACCCCACTGATTTTTAAATCAGCGATATCTCCTTCATCCGGACTCCGATTCAGCCGATTTTTTTTTTTGAAATCGAGTATTTTTTCACATAAAATCCAGATCTGCAATTAGATTTTGCAGATATTGTGCCAAAACATACAGATATGATCTATAAACTCCATGCCCCCGAAATCCTGCGAAAGCTAAAAAACAAATTCCACTTTTTTGCCTAAGAAAGTGCTCTGATACCACTTGCTATAACTCTGACACCACTTGTTATAGATCTAACCCGGAAATATTATAGATCTGATATGAAAATATAAGATGATGCAAATAAACCTAGACATAATATGAAATGATTATTTATTAATCAAACCCTTTAGGTAGGGCAACACCATACATTCACTCTTTAAGGAAGAAGATCACTCCGCAAGCGATATGCCTGTTTATACAATTCTCCTTGACAATATTCCTTGACTTCCTCCATGTGGAATCTCTAGCCTCTATACAGGCCTCATACATGCAATACCATGGATCATTACCGTGGTTCCCTCATACCATCCACTAATACCATGGGCCCTGTTAACACAAAATCAGGTACTGATGGCTGCTAATCAGTTAGACTCTATGTAACTATTTCAGACCAATCTTTTGGCTAAGGATTAGCCTCTCTAAACTGAGAGGGCTCTCTCAAAATAAACTATTGATTTATCTTTAAACACTAAGAGGGCTAACTCTTGTAATGAGAACTTAAATAAACATGATGGTTGGAAATACAACATAACATTTCTTCCATTGGGCTCATGGAGTCAAACACCATTTCAGTAAACTATCAACAACTCATTATGGAAGTCAGGCATGTAATGTTTAAACACCCAAAATATTTCTCAAAGAACCTCAACTCATAAGTATACACAGGAAGTCTGAGCACTAGGTGAATTCAGAGTGATTGTATACCTATAGAGCTGTAAAATATGAAGGATAAAACAAAACCACATACATCTTGAGCATTTGAACAAAGTATGAATCTTGAGAAGAAAAAGTAGTCTTTCTATCACTGTAAAAAGTCTTTTACACAAGCCAATATAAACTCTGTTTTTTGCATAAACATCCAACCCTCATTACATCAGAGTTTCATCTATATATAGAAAAACAATCTTAACTACTTTGAGCTTCCTCCTCCAACATGAGGGGAGCTCGATGACTGCCATTAACTACCTCTATCTATTTTAACAGACTCATTAAATCCAATAAGTATTGAACTGTAATTACAAAGAGTCCTAATCAAACTTTAACTCTAATTTTATTCTCCTCGTATCATGATTCCTTTCTAGGTCTTCGACAACTGTCTCCTTTAGTTTTGGCCGTGATAGCTAAGATAAGGATGCAAGGAACAAGATTAGCTTTGGATGATGAATGTGCTGATGGTTCATTGATTATAAAAACAAAACCCCTGTTTCTCCGGTCTCTGTCTCCCACCATCATTCGAAAGTTAAGCAATATGTTCCCAGCTCTTTAATACCCCAAAATTGATGAGTATCACCATATTTCTAGATATGCTGGAAGCCTTGTTGATTGAACAGGTGTACAAGCCCAAATCCTCGTATGCATCTTCAGCCAAACCCTAACCACCGGTAATAAAGTACCTTTATTAAAGCTATAGCTTAAGACAAAATATTTTACCTTTATGGTGAATGCACACTTGTCATTATCTGAATGGCCCTGATAGCCTTATGTGGTCTCCTTGATGTTCATTATGCATTTTCTTCAAAACCTGCTGACCTCACCATTAAACTGTTTATTTTCTTCAAAAAACAACACCTACAGCAGTTTCGTAGCGCGCTACGAAACTGCTGTTTTTTCAAAAACACAGTCTTTAATGAATGTCTCAATATTCTCTGTGACTGTAACAGCTCTGCCACCGGTTACAAAACTCCTATTTTACCTTGGATTTATATAGCCGTGCTTACATGCCTTAAAAAACAATGAACTTAAGCAAAATTAAGCAAAACTTTGGGACAACACCTGACTTAGAATCTGCAATTTCACTTGGCAGCTAATTTATTTAGCTGTGCTTTTAATTTTGCAACCTCTTTTTCCATGGCTGCGATTTCAGCTACGACCCTCTCCATCTCAGCCACTTCTTTTTCGGTTGCTTCCCACTGGTCCTTTGAAGATGAAGTCTTTGCTTCTTGAGAAATGGTGATTTTTTTATTTGTAACTTTTTCCTTGGTTTCTTTTGCTTCTTCTGTTCTGGATTGTTTTTCCATTTCTCTTGCTTGTTTTCTTGTAAAAGGTTTTTTCTTTATTTTCTCTGCCTCTTCTGCTTTGGGCACTTGTTCATCTTTCTCTGTTCTGGGCAACTTTACAGCCACCTCCTCTTCATGCACTTTCTCAGCTTCTTTAATTTGTTTCCTTGTAACTGGCCTTCGCGGTTTTAACACAAATTCTTTACCAGGTTCATCAAACCTTAACCTCTTCGAAGCCTTTGATTTTTTAGTGCTCTCTGGTGATGATTGAGTTAAGTCAATATGCATTGGCTCAATATGTACTGATTTAGCCTGTTCAAAATCAATAGCCTCAAGCAAATCATTTAAACTAGCCTTCGATATTGGACTTTCTTCAACAGCTACTGATTTGCCCTTCTCCTTGCTTAATTGACTTCTGGTCTTAACTCTTGATACCTGTTCAGCCCCACTTGACCCAAGTGCATCTTTCTTGTGCTTGACCTTCTCCTTTGGTGATGGTTGAGATGGTTCTTTGATAACCAATGGCTTCATTACTTCCTTCAATTGAGTCTTGGTCTTCTTCTTGCCTTTTATCTCCTTTCTAAGCTCAGCGAGAGTAGGTTCCTCAACTGACTTTTCTCTTTCTCTAACAGGCAATGGGGTGAGGCCTGTCTTACTCTGAAAACCAGCCATAAAAATAAAAGAATCCCAATCCCGACCAATTTTCTGTAGACCATCCAATACTAACAATTTCACTAAACCATGATGAAACAGTGATGTCTCACAGTTATCCTTTTTTAGCTGAATTTTATCACACATCTTGCTGAGGCTACGAAACAAGTAGAATGGGATATCTATAGATGCTTTGCCTGTAAAATGCAGCAACAGCTTAAAATGATAGGAGTAAACCTTAGTATATCTCCCTTCACATGTTAAATACTTTTGAATACATGTAAGGAGAAGTGCATAGTGTTCCTTTACATAATTCCTTGGCACAGCCTTTGTAAGATCTTCATCTACATAAGGTTCCTTCAAGAATTTCTTGCAGGGGTTCATATCAAATTTGAAATTTTTAAACCACTCCTGCCCTCCTCTCGGAATTTTAGTCACCCTAGCAATAACCTCTGGAGATACTGGGAATTCTAACATAGACACTTTAGAACCTAAACCTGTAAAATTTAAGGCAAATGCTTTTGTTACCTCAGCATGCCCACCCTGCAACTTCTCACAAAATGTCCAGCAACCAGCATCCTGAAAAGCTTGTCTTACACCTTCATCTCTCAATGCAAGATCCAATCCCACAGGTTCTGTTCTTTGACATCTTCCAGACCGATGCCCCTTCTTCTCCATTTCGCTTTGAAAACTTTTGCACAGAGAGACACCACCGGCTACAACTCAAATGGCAAATTCAAATTTTGGAACGCAGGCTCGCTTGCAATCAGGTTCTTTAAGGAAGAAACTCAGGCTCATTTGGCAATTAAACAGTCTCATCATACAAACGGGTCAGTTCATGCATCACTAACAGACATCATAACACTGCCATGCATTACAAAACCATTTGAATGATTTTTATGTGTGTGGCTATGAACCTATTGGTGGAATGATGGCTCAAAATCACTTGGAAAGGACGCCAACTGACAATAAACGGACAGACACACTGACTCATCCCCCCAGACATGACATTTTAAGAATCAGTGCTACAAAATTCCCGAATCCGCGATTTCATAGCGCAGATAGTTATAAATTATCAAAATGCGCTACGAAATGGCTGGTTACTGACACGCTGCGAAAAAGCTAAAACATCATTGCGCTGCCAAATCAGCCAATAAAACTGCGCTGCGAAAATGCGAAAAGGGCCAGTGACATAAGCAAGATAAGACAGGCCTTATACAATCATGATGGAGGGTGACTAACGGTATCTGAAAATGATTTTCATTAATGAATTTCTAAAACATGATCCCTAAGTAACGAACATAGGAGAACAACTATTTGACACCTATTTTTGACAATGAAATTTTTTTGGACAACATTTATGTACATGTAACTACATTTCTTGGTGATAACAGTGGCTCCACTTGGGATAGTGTGCTCCTGTAGTACACTAAGAACTCGTAGATTCAGTGCCTTTGTCAATTTTATTAAACTCACACACGGCTGACAAGCATCCATTTCAAACTTTGTGGGCCTTCTCCTCGGGCTAAAGCTTTCTTGTTCAACTTATCATTTATTTTCAACAGGAAACATTCATAAAACGGTTATATACAATGCTCATGAGATACTTGGTAAACTTTCACTGATTGTAATGCTTTAAGAACCTGCCATTAACAGGTCCTCCAGCATATGATGATCCATCAACTTCTTGCAGAATGTAGGTGTTATTCCCATGGAAAGCAGAAATCTGATATGGCCCCTTCCATAAATTTTCAAATTTGCCATGTTTACCCTTTTCTTCAATTCTAGCTTCCCATTTCAAGACTTTGTCATTAATATGAAATGTCACCTCTTTAATCTTCTTGTCAAATGCTCTCTTGACCCGATTCTAATTTTGTTGATGACCTTCAAACACTTCATTTCTTTTCTCCTGCAAAGCTATCAACTGATTAATCCTTCGCTGTATGGAATTTGGTTCCTCTTCTAATCCTTGAATTAGCTTCATAACCGGTACCCCAAGAGATGTTGGGAAAATAGCCTCTGCTCCATACACAAGTTCATACGGTGATGTTCCAATAGAACTTTTTGTGCAAATGCGATCAGCCCACAAGGCATACTTCAACTTTAAATGCCAAGCCTTTTTATTTTCTTGCAACAGTTTCTTGATAATCCTCACAAGACTTTTGCTTGAACTTTCAGCTAGACCATTTCCCTGTGGATAGTAAGTTGTGGAATGACCAAGGGAAATATGGTACTGATGACAAAAATTTATCATTCTTTTAGACTTAAAAGCTTGAGTGGACAACCAAATCTTGACAAGATGTTATTTTCTAAAAAGGAAATTATCACTGAATCATTTGCTTGCCTTGTTGGTACTGCCTCTATCCACTTTGTAAAATAATCAGTGGCTGTAAGAATCCAGCGATGCTGCCCTGATGAAGGAGGATGGATTTCCCCTATAAAATCTAGTCCCCACTGCTGGAAGGGTGCTTCAACATAAATAGGAACCAATGGCATAGGCATGAGCTTTCTTTTACCTTCAAATACTTGACATTCATGACATGAAGCTGTCTTTTTATAAATATCTCTGAACATAGTTGGCCAAAAATACCCAGCTCTTAAAACTTTGTTTGCAGTAGCTTTCCAATAGTGATGGCCTCCACAATCTCCCTTATGAAATTCATCAATTACCTTATCCGCTTCTTCTTCAATGAGACAATTCAGCAAAATCCCTCCTGCATCCTTCCAAAATAAATTTTGCTCATATACAAAGTATCTAAGAGATTTCAGCTTTGTGAACCGAGCTTTAGATTTAGAAAGGTTATCAGGGGCTCTATTGTGTTGCAAAACAAATGCTACATCCCTATACCATTCTGATGTCAAAAACTTTTCATTGATTTGGACCAATTCTTCTTCATTCTCAGATATCTCTGATATTTCTGTGCTAAAATTGATATCAATGCAGTCCAAGTTTGACTGAGCCAACAATTTTGCTAAGCCTTGACCCTTTACCAATTTAGTGGGCTTAATTTCAATGTCATACTCAAACAACTTTGCTATCCATTTCCCTCTCTTTCCATCTGGGTCAGCTTGTGTAAGAATATCTTTTATAACAGCACTTGGCACATATGCAATAATATGAGAATGCAACACATAAATTCTGAAATCCTTAATTGCTTTCACCAATGCATATGCTTGTTTTTCTAAGATATTATATTTCAATTCAGCATTAGCCAATGTCTTGCTAAAGAAAGAAATGGGCTGCTCAATACCTTGACTTCCCTTTTGCAACAAGACTCCAGCTATTGTATCTTCAGAAGCAAATGTGAAGATCAGAAATTCTTTGGTGAAATCAGGGCTGATAAGAACTGGTGCTTGAGTAAGTTCTTTTTTGATTTCTTCATATGACTTCTTTGCTTCAGCTGTCCACTTAAAATCTGCTCCTTTCTTTAGCATCTTTGTAATATGTTTAACTACTTCAGCAAAGTTAGGAACGAACCTTCTAACAAAATTAACTTTACCAAGAAAAGATTGAACCTCTTTCTTGTTCCTTGGCAAATCTAGCCTTTGAATGGCACTGACTCTATTAGGATCAATCCTAATTCCCTCTTCAGAGATAATATGACCAAGCAATTTGCCAAAAGTCAAAGCAAAGATACTCTTAGTTGGGTTTAGAGAAATACCAAACCTTCTACACTTGAGCAAGATTCTTTCTAGGTGCTTTAAATGGTCCTCTTCCTTCTTTGAAAAGACTGTGATATCATCAAGATATACCACCACTGATTTATCTTTTTCCTCAGCAAAAGCAATGTCCATATCCCTCTGGAAAGTCGCTCCTGCATTCATGAGGCCAAAAGGCATCTTTGCATACATAAATGTGCCCCATGGTGTAGTGAAAGTTGTCTTCTCCTGATCATCTGGATGAACAAGGATTTGATTGTATCCTGAGAAACCATCTAGCATGGACATTCTTTGAGAGCCAACAATATTCCGCAAAATAAGATCCATTTTAGGAAGAGGGTAATTATCTTTCAGTGAAGCCTTGTTCAAGTTCCTGAAGTCTATGCAAATCCTTATCTCCCCATTCTTTTTCCTGACTAGTACTAAGTTAGCAAGCCAATTTGAAAATCTGATTGGAACAATAATCTTTGCATCAAAAATCTTCTTCACTTCCTTTTCAATTAGTGGCATTAGAAGGGGATTAATTCTCCTTAATTTCTGCTTAAAAGGTTTCTCATTTTGCTTAATTGGGATAGTATGTTGTATGATTGAAGAATCATACTGCTTTAGATCAGCATAGCTCCATGCAAAAACATCAATAAACTTCCTCATCAATTCAATATACTTAACCTTCATATCAGCTGATAAAAATTTTGAAATTTTGACTAATTTAGGCACCACTGAGTCACCTAAATTACAGCTCTCTATTTCCTCTTCATTGGCTTGCAATCTTGGTGCTTTAAACACATCATTCTGATCAAATAGCTTCTCAAGTGGAATAAGACCTTTTGGAATTAGATTGTTTTGCAGCTGCAACACCTCAGACTTTTCCTTTGTTTCTGCTAACATATTCTGCTGATCAATTTGACTATGCTCAAACTCTCCTTTCAACTCTAGGAAATTTCTTACCTGCTGATCATCTTCAAAGACCTGCCAGTTTAGGATATTATCTAAGATGACTGGCCTATGGCGGACCTTCACTTCATAGCTATCAGAATCTTGTTTAGGAATAACAAACAGACTGGCTGCCACAGCAAGAGAATCTGCAACAGAATTTTGATCTCTAGTCTTTATACTGAAGGTATATGATTGAAACTTTTCCAACAATTCCAACACCAAATTTCTGTAGGCTCTCATCCTTGCATCCTTTGTTTGATAGGCACCTTGAACTTGCTTTATGATTAATTCAGAATCTCCATAGATGGCAATGTTTTTTGCCTTCAACTCAATCAAGGTTTCTAAGCCTAATACCAGAGACTCATACTCGGCCATGTTATTGGTACAATCAAAATTAAGTTTGTATGACAGAAACTTACTTTCCTCAGTTGGACTCATGATCCAAATCCCAGCTCCTGCGCCTTCTTTTCCTGCTGCTCCATCAAAGTATAAAGACCAGCAACCAATGATGTCTCTTTCATTACTTTGCTGCTCCCTTGGACACTGATTTTCTGCATGTTCTTCTTGTGATTCTTTTCCTACTGATTCATTAAAAAGAATAGCTGATCCAAGGCCTGTATCACAAGAATAAATAGGGAAATTCTGTGGCTTGTCCTTGCTGCTTACCATATATGCCATCCTTGTCTCACGATATAACCTTCTTTGTTCACCAAACACTGGAATAGTAGCATATGTCAGATCCATTTGAATGGTACCCTTGATTTTTGCAGCCCATGACCTTGAAAGTAGCATCCCAAATTTAGGTGGAACATCTGCAACAACAATGTCCATGACAGTTGTCTTTGCTGGGATTTGTGTGAGTGTCACAACCACATCCTTTATCAGCCCAATACAATGAACTCTTTTTGAATCAAAAGAAAATAAGTCCTTGTATGGTCTAGTTACTTCTAATCCCAACCTTTCCATAATTACCTTAGGCATGAGGTTATGGGATGCCCCTGAATCCAGCATAGCATTATGAAGAGTCATCTCATGTATGTTAATGCTTATATAAAAAGGAGGAAACTCATCATTTTGTTCATCCTCAAGTCTTGGACCTAAACATATAATAGGATTATCCTCTTGAACATTTAAAATATCAGCCCCTCCTGGTGGAGAATTAAGCATTTCCACAATCTTGCTTATATATTTGTCTACTTTCAGGATTTCATTGAATGGGACTGATATTTTAATTTTAGCCATCTCATTTTCTATATTGAAAATAGAAGTAGACCTTTCAATTTCCTTAGGAAGAGCAGGGGTCTGATTATCTTTTCTTTCAAGAGGAGAATCACCTTTATCATCAATCTGCTTTGACTTTTCCTTTTTATCTTCAACTTCTTTTGAAACATTCTTCTTGGGCTGAGCTTTATTTGTTGTAATAGGGACATCTCTGTTTCTGAGATTGTACTGCTTTTGAATCTCAAATATGGCATGCTGATAACCCTTTAGGAAACCTGAGGGTTCCTCCTCGGCTTTTAACTGGCTGGACTCATCATGTTCCTCCTTTGTTAATAAAATTTCGGAATCTTCTTCACCAAGACAATGAATAGATTCCTCAGGTTCTTCAGGTTCTTCTCCTTCATCCACCATGTTTTGTTGAAAAGGAGGTCTCACTGGGGGGGTCTGCTTGTTGATTTCTATTGTCTCTTGGCCTTTGCTGATTTTGAGGCCTTCTAAATTGAGGATTCCTGAACCGAGGCTCTTGCTGTGCTTGGGGAGCAGCAGTATTCCCAAGTGCTAATTGATCCATCAATTTCTCCATAGTTTTCATCATGGTTTCAAATTTATCTTCTTGAGTAGAGGTAGAAGGTCTCTCCTCCTCCTTTATCTTAGCCTTTGCCATCTTGGACTTTTTAGCAGCAAGTATATTCACCTCTACTTTGATTGCATCATTTTGCATTTCAGCTAAAGTAGCAGACTCTCTTTTTCTGAGTGAAAGAGAGAAATCTGAGTCAAAAGACTCAGCATATCTTAATTGTGCGAAAGCTCCAGGAGGTTTCAAATGTGTTGGAATAGAATTGTATATTTTATTAAACCTCTTAGAAAAGTTTTGAACAGTCTCATCTGGAGCTCTTCTTAAACTATTATATTCAGTGAGGGCCTGAACAGGGTTAGTTCTATTTCCCCATTTCCTCAGAAAACTATCTTCAAACTTAGCCCAACTATGAATGCTACCAGCTCCCAAGTCTTTAAACCACTTTCGCACTTCCCCAATAAAAGTTTGAGTAAATAGTCTTAATTTTACATCTTCATCATCCACTTCTTCCCTGTCAACAAAGTCATTGAATCTATCTACATGTTCTTCAGCTGTAATGTCTTCATCTCCTCCCCATGTTGGAATTCTAGCAGCATATTTGCTAGGGAGATCATGCAAAACAGCAGGAAGATCTAGAGGAGCATACCTAGCAGGTACGGCCATAATGAATGGAGGAACAGTGACAATAGGTAATGTATGACCAGAGGGACCAGAACTAGTATGAGATGTTGTCTGAGGGCTATTTGGACTAGCAGAGGCAGAAGACAAAGTATGAGTACGAAAAGGACTATTGGGACTTTGTAAACCACTGACAAAAGAGCTCCAATTTGGGAGAGGTAAACCAATTTTAGACTTAAGCAAAACTTCAAACGGGTCAAGCCCCTTGAGCTGTTCCAAGTCTTCTTTCTCTAATAACAATTCAGAAGTAACAATTTCCCAAAATTCCTCTTTATCTTTTTGTGATACTAAAGATGAAGTATCAATTCCTCTCTTTTGTAAATCTAAAATGATACCAATCAATTCTTCTTCATCTTCAGACCTCAATAAAACCTCTTGAACTTTATCATCTACAATTTTATTTTCAGGACTTCTAGAAAACTCAGGAAATAAAGACTTTGAAATGCTAGAAGTACCTGGTATATCAGAAAATCTTTGTTTACTCCTTGAGATGATATTAGGATTCTCCACAGGACTAGGTGGGTTTGGGTCAGGATTACTCCTTGTATATCTTCCTCTCGAAGCCACCTTTTAAACTTTAAGAATTAATGGAGTCACCAAGGTAGAATGCAGCCTCGAAAACCACTTTGAATTCCTGCTACCTTCAGAAATTCAACCTTAAAATTTCGGGAATGAGTAATTTTCAGACTCCCGGCAGACGCACCAAAATGTTAACACAAAATCAGGTACTGATGGCTGCTAATCAGCTAGACTCTATGTAACTATTTCAGACCAATCTTTTGGCTAAGGATTAGCCTCCCTAACCTTAGAGGGCTCTCTCAAAATAAACTATTGATTTATCTTTAAACACTAAGAGGGCTAACTCTTGTAATGAGAACTTAAATAAACATGATGGTTGGAAATACAACATAACATTTCTTCCATTGGGATCATGGAGTCAAACACCATTTCAGTAAACTATCAACTACTCATTCATGGAAGTCAAGGCATGTAATGTTTAAACACTCAAAACATTTCTCAAAGAACCTCAACTCATAAGTATACACAGGAAGTATGAGCACTAGGTGAATTCAGAGTGATTGTATACCTATAGAGCTGTAAAATATGAAGGATAAAACAAAACCACATATATCTTGAGCATTTGAACAAAGTATGAATCTTGAGAAGAAAAAGTAGTCTTTCTATTACTATAAAAAGTCTTTTACACCAGCCAATATAAACTCTGTTTTTTGCATAAAAATCCAACCCTCATTACATCAGAGTTTCATCTATATATAGAAAAACATTCTTAACTACTTTGAGCTTCCTCCTCCATCATGAGGGGAGCTCTATGACTGCCATTAACTACCCCTATCTATTTTAACAGACTCATTAAATCCACTAAGTATTGAACTGTAATTACAAAGAGTCCTAATCAAACTTAAACTCTAATTTTATTCTCCTCGTATCATGATTCCTTTCTAGGTCTTCGACAACTGTCTCCTTTAGTTTTGGCCGTGATAGCTGAGATAAGGATGCAAGGAACAAGATTAGCTTTGGATGCTGAATGTGCTGATGGTTCATTGATTATAAAAACAAAACCCCTGTCTCTCCGGTCCCTGTCTCCTACCATCATTCGAAAGTTGAGCAATATGTTCCCAGCTCTTTAATACCCCAAAATTGATGAGCATCACCATATTTCCAGATATGTTGGAAGCCTTGTTGATTGAACAGGTATACAAGTCTAAATCCTCGTATGCATCTTCAACCAAACGCTAACCACCGGTAACAAAGTACCTTTATTAAAGCTATAGCTTAAGACAAAATATTTTACCTTTATGGTGAATGCACACTTGTCATTATCTGAATGGCCCTGATAGCCTTATGTGGTCTCTTTGATGTTCATTAGGCATTTTCTTCAAAATCTAATGACCTCACCATTAAACTGTTTATTTTCTTCAAAAAACAGCACCTACAGTAGTTTCGTAGCACGCTACGAAACTGCTGTTTTTTCAAAAACACAGTCTTTCGTGAATGTCTCAATATTCTCTGTGACTGTAACAGCTCTGCCGCCAGTTTCAAAACTCCTATTTTACCTTGGATTTATATAGCCGTTCTTACATGCCTTAAAAAACAATGAACTTAAGCAAAATTAAGCAAAACTTTGGAACAACACCTGACTTAGAATCTGCAATTTCACTTGGCAGCTAATTTATTTAGCTGTGCTTTTAATTTTGCAACCTCTTTTTCCATGGCTGCGATTTCAGCTACGACCCTCTCCATCTCAGCCACTTCTTTTTCGGTTGCCTCCCACTGTTCCTTTGGAGATGAAGTCTTTGCTTCTTGAGAAATGGTGATTTTTTTATTTGGAACTTTTTCCTTGGTTTCCTTTGCTTCTTCTATTCTAGATTTTTTTTCCATTTCTCTTGCTTGTTTTCTTGTAAAAGGTTTTTTCTTTATTTTCTCTGCCTCTTCTGCTTTGGGCAGTTGTTCAGCTTTCTCTGTTCTGGGCAACTTTACAGGCACCTCCTCTTCATGCACTTTCTCGGCTTCTTTAATTTGTTTCCTTGTAACTGGCCTTCGTGGTCTGAACACAAACTCTTTACCAGGTTCATCAAACCTTAACCTCTTCGAGGCCTTTGATTTTTTAGTGCTCTCTGGTGATGATTGAGTTAATTCAATATGCATTGGCTCAATATGTACTGATTTAGCCTGTTCAAAATCAATAGCCTCAAGCAAATCATTTAAATTAGCCTTCGATATTGGACTTTCTTCAACAGCTACTAATTTTCCCTTCTCCTTGCTTAATTGACTTCTGGTCTTAACCCTTGATACCTGTTTAGCCCCACTTGACCCAGGTGCATCTGTCTTGTGCTTGACCTTCTCCTTTGGTGATGGTTGAGATGGTTCTTTGATAACCAATGGCTTCATTACTTCCTTTAATTGAGTCTTGGTCTTCTTCTTGCCTTTTATCTCCTTTCTAAGCTCAGCGAGAGTAGGTTCCTCAACTGACTTTTCTCTTTCTCTAATAGGCAATGGGGTGAGACCTGTCTTACTCTGAAAACCAGCCATAAAAATAAAAGAATCCTAATCCCGACCAATTTTCTGCAGACCATCCAACACTAACAATTTCACTAAACCATGATGAAACAGTGATGTCTCACAGTTATCCTTTTTTAGCTGAATTTTATCACACATCTTGCTGAGGCTACGAAACAAGTAGAATGGGATATCTATAGATGCTTTGCCTGTAAAATGCAGCAACAGCTTAAAATGATAAGAGTAAACTTTAGTATATCTCCCTTCACATGTTAAATACTTTTGAATACATGTAAGGAGAAGTGCATAGTGTTCCTTTACATAATTCCTTGGCACAGCCTTTGTAAGATCTTCATCTACATAAGGTTCCTTCAAGAATTCCTTGCAGGGGTTCATATCAAATTTGAAATTTTTAAATCACTCCTGCCCTCCTCTCGGAATTTCAGTCACCCTAGCAATAACTTCTGGAGATACCGGGAATTCTAACATAGACACTTTAGAACCTAAACCTGTAAAATTTAAGGAAAATGCTTTTGTTACCTTAGCATGCCCACCCTGCAACTTCTCACAAAATGTCCAGCAACCAGCATCCTGAAAAGCTTGTCTTACACCTTCATCTCTTAATGCAAGATCCAATCCCACAGGTTATTTCTTTGACATCTTCCAGACCGATGCCCCTTCTTCTCCATTTCGCTTTGAAAACTTTCGCACAGAGAGACACCACCGGCTACAACTCAAATGGAAAATTCAAATTTTGGAACGCAGGCTCGCTTGCAATCAGGTTCTTTAAGGAAGAAACTTGGGCTCATTTGGCAATTAAACAGTCTCATCATACAAACGGGTCAGTTCATGCATCACTAACAGACATCATAACACTGCCATGCATTACAAAACCATTTGAATGATTTTTATGTGCGTGGCTATGAACCTATTGGTGGAATGATGGCTCAAAATCACTTGGAAAGGACGCCAACTGACAATAAACGGATGGACACACTGACTCATCCCCCCAGACATGATATTTTAAGAATCAGTGCTGCAAAATTCCTGAATCCGCGATTTCGTAGCGCAGATAGTTATAAATTATCAAAATGCGCTACGAAATGGCTGGTTACTGACACGCTGCGAAAAAGATAAAACATCATTGCGCTGCCAAATCAGCCAATAAAACTGCGCTGCGAAAATGCGAAAAGGGCCAGTGACATAAGCAAGATAAGACAGGCCTTATACAATCATGATGGAGGGTGACTAACGGTATCTAAAAATGATTTTCATTAATAAATTTCTAAAACATGATTCGTAAGTAACGAACATAGGACAACAACTATTTGACACCTATTTTTGACAATGAAATTTTTTGGACAACATTTATGTACATGTAACTGCATTTCTTGGTGATAATAGTTGGGATCAGTTTGTTAGGCCTGTAGCCACCCCTCTATTCAACCCAGCACCATATGGCACCCTGTTCCATCTCTTGACACCTCTGCAACCCACCTGGTTGTGTGTTCCTGCACAGTCATACCAGAAACCCTATTTTCCTCAGATTGACAGCAAGAAAAAAGGAAAAAATTTCAATTGAAAATTCAAGCAGCAAAGTCTCGCACACCCTACCTGTCCAAGCTCCATCGATACTCTTCATCAGCGAATATAGCCCTGCTTGTTTAGCCCGCATCCCAGGAGAAGCAGCTACAGGACATCCTACAGGAATCCTGTAGCAGCTGATCCCTCTAGGAGACACACTCTAGAGGCAGGGGCAGTTGAATCCAACAAAGGGAACATGTAGAAAGGCTCCTCTTGGACGTGAGAACATCCTCGGCAGCCAAAATTAAACAGAACCTGTGCATGCAGCATTTACAACTAAAGGATCGGGTTCCAACACCGTGCATAATGCATCAAAAAATGGAAGAATGAGTTCTAGCACCCGTGCACGAGGCAACAGCAAGCGAGGCAGTGGTTCCAAGACCTGAAGTCTGCATAACGCATCCACAGCCATGCAGGTAAGTGTCTAACCTCATTCGTCAATTTCATAAACTATATTTCAAAAAAACTGCATGTCTGTGAAAATGGTCGGATTGAATGAATTCAGTGGCCAGTCAACTGGCGACCCTTAGCCAGTTACATTGCTTCGTGGGATCTGAACAAGCTTAGTTACGTTCAAACTTGCCAATGAGCCATGCAGCCAACACGTGTGGAGTGTCCAGTCGGGGAAAATCGGCAGGATTGGCAGTGGTGGCGGCGGTTAATGGCAGAGGGGAGGTAATGGCGGCCAGGGACACGCAGAGAAATGATGGCCGTGACGTTGGATAATGGTTCAGTCCAGCCACCTCACCCCCTTGTCACGAATTGCGCTGTAGTTCAAAAATGTTTGGCTGAAGACTCGCACACCCGTTGTTCATTTGCACTTGCAACGTCCTGGCCGAAGTACTCATCCTCTACTTCCAAAATCTATTAACCTGTCGTCCTCCACCGAGCTTTTCGGTCTGTTTCAAAGTTCTCCCGCGTACCGAGCTCGTTCAAAGGCGCAATAACATCCTACAGAAATCGGCAAGAGTTCTACAAGAAGTACAGCATAGCCTTCCGGAATAGAGAAGCCTGAGCTTTCCTTCATCAAATTTGGAGTTCTGAGAGAGGTAGGCTCGAAAACACTCTTCCATGCATGGTATATTCTGCAAAGGTGATGAATTGAGCTGTTTTGAATTGGAAGATTAGGGAAAAGTCTGCCTGTGAGTCGAGAATAGTAGTTTTCCTGTGTTGTACCGAATTTCTTAGTCGGTTCTGTGTCAACATTCTCCTCCATGGTTCCTGTTAAATTTTTTTTTTTCCTATAAAAAGATAAAGCACTGTGAGAGCTAACCTGTGTGTGAAGAATTTGAATTTACATGGTTGTATGTATGTTGGGGATGAAAATTGAGCTCTCTGTCCTATCTGTTGAAACCTAATTCTTCCTATTATACATGGGCAGTCAAGTTTTGGGAAGCAAAAGCATTAGAACCAGGGAATTGGTCCACATAAAAATTAAACACCCGAGAGATCCTTTCCTGAAGTTCAAAGGAAGAAACCATAAACAACATTCCCTTTCTGCTCAAAGCAATAAAGCAGAGGACTCTCACCATGCCAGGGGGGTTTATCAGGAAGGAACCCTCAGATTCCAGTAAATTGCGTGAACATCCCGAGGTGGTGAACCTCTTAACTTGTGCCAACTGGATGACCTTTTGTGACAAAATCTAGGGTCATGATGATGAGATAACGGAGGAATTCTTAATGTCCTTGCAACCTAAATCAAAGACATAGGCCACAGTGAACTTCAGAGGGTTGACCCTACAACTTACTCCTGAACTCATTAGTCGAGTTACTGGTCTACCACTAGGGATACCTTGGAGCAAAGAGGAGAGGGAATTGGGCCAAAAAGCCAAGAAATAATTCTTCCTACCTGAGGAACGTTTTGCAGAAGACAAGAATGGGGTATGGAGAGCCAGCTTACATCCTCTTTGGAGCGAAGCCAGTCTCCAAATCACGAAATACATTACCTGTGAGGGGTGGTTTAGTATTGTTTATGACTATCATTTCAGGTTGCTAAGTGAACTAAGACATGGGATGGATTTACCTCCAAAACAGAAGTTGAGTATCCCATATTTTCTTATGCAATCATTAATTGAATGTGGCACAAAATTGAAGGAAGGGACACTGGATCAGTTAGCCCATCATGGGCTCATTAAGCTTTTAGTGTAAGATGCCCTCCACACCTACATTGTCCCCCTCTCCTGGGAGATTTTCCGCAACATGTCCAGAGATGACGACATTCGAATTCTAGCCGAGGAACTCACCTCATCCAGTAGTGAAGAAAGGGAACACACTAAGGCAGGAGAGAAAGCCAGTGGTAAAGAAACACAGGACAGACCACCACAGAAAGAACAAAAAGAGAAACAAGGAAAAGGCCAAGTTGTTGAGCCTAAAACTGTGGGGGGGCCAATGGCACAAACACCCAGGGAGAAACGACTGCAGAATAGAGCAGAGAGGACTAAAAAAGTCCAAACAAAGGAGGGTACAACCAAGGCAACCAAACAGGAATTAAAAGGAAAGACACATCCAGCCAAACTGACCGAAACAGTTTCTACGGGAAGTCTAAAAACAGTTTCTACAGGAAGTCCGAAAACAATTTCTACAGGAAGCATGGACACAGAGTAGCAAAAGGAGAAATCTCCTGAGATTCTGGCCAAGGAGACAACAACGGTTCTGTCTTCCTTAAGCTCATCTCCAAAGAAAAAAGGGAAGCGAAAAAGGGAGCCTTCCATGTATTTTAAGGCAAGAAGGAGCATGCAGATAAAAACTGGCAGACTCCATCCAGAGTCAAAAGAGCCAATTACAATTGAAGACACCACAGCTAAACAAAAGGAAAAGTCTCCTCCAAAGGCATCCATCACCTATGAATGGGGAAGCCCAAAAACGTCCACCTGGAAAGAAAGGGTTAAAATGATGGACACAAAGACCTCTATACAGGATGCTAAGACAGTTCTACAGGAAATGCTGGCTAGACTAAAGGAGACCGGGGAATTGGAAGAAAAGGCAACTAAATCATCACAGGAGGAAGAAAAGACCGAGAACATTGAGAAATCAAGCCCCCAGCCTAGCTTGGGCTCCTACTATAACCTGTTAGAGGCCAGAAAGATAATTCCCCAAAAGTTCGTAGTGCCACTTTTCTTTGCACTAGAAGAAGAGAGAGTGGGGACTCACACTTGGATGAAAATCACCAAGTCCAAGGGTGTGGCGGATGTAGGGCCCTTGGAACAGCAACTCAAAGAGGAAAGAAAGGAATTGGCTATGGTACGGCATGTGGAAAGAAGCCAGCGGGCCAAGCTAAAGGAAGAAAATGAGCTGCTTAAATAGCAGCTACAGTTACAGGGACACTTTGAGGAAGACAGGCCCCACACCTTGGGAGAATAGCAGCAACAAGAGGAGCCCACAACAGACCAAGAAACCCCTGATGAACAACAGAGAAGAGATGGGTTGCAGGCTAAAATTGAGGCACTGACTAGACAGCTACATGAAAAGGAATTGCAAGCAGCACAGGAGATACAGTCCCTAAGGTAGCAGGTGCAAGAAAAGGATGCCCAACTGGCCTGCATGGCCAGCTGGGCAGTAGAGGCCATACAATGTAGGTAACCTGCCAAATCATATGCCTTATACCTTAAGGATCAGTGGTTACAGTTCAAGATTAACACCTTGGCCCAAAGGGGCATTACTCCATTCAAAACTACCATCAATTCATGGCTTTATGTGACAGTAGCTCATCAGAGGACAAGGCCAAATTATTAGAGTTCTACTTACACAACTTGGCCCTTCCCAAGATGAATTTGTGGGATCCCAACGTTGTGGTAGGAGATGTGCAACTGATGGCCATGGCCTCTTGGCTAAATCATGAAGAAAAGAGAGCAGCAGAGGTCCGAAATTTTATGGACAGGGAACTAAAGGAACCACTAATGATCAGAGTAGAGCCGGAGGATCCCTCAGCATTAATATATGCCCAGCAGCACTTGGAAAATAACTCTCAGGCCCTACAAGATTACATTGACCGACAAGCTCAAGCCATAGCCCATTTTGAGGACATGGAGAGACTGTTCGGGGATAACTGTGTTCATGCTTGCACTCGAAGGTGGAACACACTGTCCCACAGCCTAAAAATTAGAGAATACCACTCCCCAACAAGGATGAGGGAGGCCTTGGCAAGAGTACCCCTCTACAAACAGTCCATGCAGAATCTTCAGGCGAAATGGATCGGCCTCAAGTTCAGTCCTCCCTTGCTTTTGGGGCTGCTGGAGCAAGTCAAAGAAAAGGAGGAACACATGAAGTGGAAACAAAAGCAGGATTTCATGACCGTGAAGAAGATATCACCTCAGAGGCCTGGGATGTGAGAGAGGCAGTCAAGGCTATCAAGGATGATGAGCTAGATTAGTTGCTCGAGGATGAGCAACCAATTTAGTAGGGGGTGATGATGAGCCCTGGAATTGGGTAACTTATTGGGCTCATTTTGCCTAATTTTTCTTCGTGTATCCACCATTTTTCATAGTTTATGCATGTCTTTTGAGTATATTTATGTTAGTTGAATGAATGAGGATAGTCACTTGACCAAGAAGGCTAACACGTTGTTAATGCAGATTTTTGGACAAATTTTGGACCAAGGCCAAGCAATTATGAGCCAGATGACAGCCAAGCATGAAGGAACAAGGGTGAGGATTGGTAGGAAGGGTGTCTCCTGCATTAAAAGGCCCTTCCTCAAAATCTCCACCCTTAGCTCGAAGTTTAGCAAGCCACCGAAAAGGATTCCCAAGGGCAGTCGAGCAGTCTTGTGTAAAGTGGCTGATCACTGGCAGTTTGAGCAGCCAAGCCCCTTACGTTAAGGAGGGCTATTGGAGACCCTCGTAGTGCATAAATAGGAAGGCTTCCAGCCTTCGTAGGTTACTTTTTGGACTGTTGTATTTTGCACTATAGTGTTGTTATTTTCTCAGCTCATTTTGTAGCTGCTGCTGTATAAATTTCTTGTGACATGGTTATTTTTGAGTAATGGAAAGCAGATCTATTTGGCATCAGTTCTGAGTTCTTCTTAGGAGCCTGTAGCTCTTGGGGTTGGGCCCAACCCAAGTGCCAAGGCTTCCTTTTTGTACTGCTATTTACCTTTTATGTCTTTGCAAAATAATTTCTGTTAAGTAGATTAGAATCTTGCTTGGTTACTTAGATCATAGTTGATGGTTAAAGGCTTTTTCATGTTTAGATTGATTTGATAGGTTAATAACAGGGAAGATCTTCAGAAGAAGGCTATCAAGCACCTTGGATATCACCTCTCCCTCAGTGGAATCATGAGTTGGGACCAAGGTGACCTTGCTGCCACCAAAAACACTGTCTTTGCTTCACCATGCAATTATTAGTGTTAGATTCTCATTTGCAGAAGTCGATACCAGTTTTGATCACATGCCCAAGTTTATGATTTCTTAGTTTGCATAGATATTATAGTTTTTTTGCAAATAAACTTCTGTTCCATTTCTTTGCTGTTATCTAGGTCAAATTAGGCTAACGTAACTAGGTCTTTGATTTTCCAAGTCCTTGTTTGTTCAGTTTGAAAAATAACTTGCAGAGCACCTGTAATACTTCTCTATTTTCCCATACTCCATCAATCCCACCTACTCCATCCTCTACTTTGGATCCTTGCCTTACATTTTCCACATTCGCTCGCTTCGCCCTAATTCCCATATTTTTGTTCAACATTGCTCTATCCCTCCTTGAACCAATCCAACCATCCTCATCACTCCACAGCTCCATCCACCAAGCCCTAGACCTCCTCACACCCTTATCTCACCTCCATACCCACTCCTTCACCTTTCACCCTCCATCAATCCTCCAAAATCCCCTTTCTGAACATCCTGTAGAAAATTACAGAACATCCTATAGAAATTCCAGAACATCCTCTAGAACCCCTATAGACTTCCTGTAGAAGCTCACAAAAGCGGTTTCTTGATAGCCAAACTTTGTGAAAATCTCTAGAAGGGTACTAGGGACCCCTTAGGCTCTCTTCGAACCTTCCTAACCTCCTGCAAGCATTTTCTCTCGCCAATCCACCTCTGCATAGTAAAAAACAATGAAAGCACATGCATGATAATTCTGACAACTTATTCAAAAATACAAAAATATGTTTTTTTCAGATGTTACTATAGAAGTAGTTTAGACACATGCATTTTACCTTCCTAGAAGTGAATGGCATCTCTTCCAGTAGCTTACATCCTCTTTCTTGCATCACTAGGGCTAGCTGGTAAAATTAGGGTTTGCTAGGGTTTGCATTACCTTTCAGATTTTCAGTTTCTTTCTGCAAGTATATTAGCTTCCTTTGAGTTAGCTTCCATCCATCAGTTAAAAAGATTCTTCTCAGAGCTCATAGAAGTTAGCTTAAGCCCCTAGTAGACTTGTGCCAGCTAACTAAGTGACAGCTGCGGCAAGAGCTAGTACTTGTGCATACAACACCGTCGCTTCCAAGTTTGTTACTAACAACTGGGTTGATAAAAGTAAAGAAGGGAGTCCCAGGAGTTGTAGCATTATTGCTGCAATACTGGAGCCCACCACCTCTAAATAATGAGCGTTCTGTTCCAATGCATTATTAGATTTTTTTAGTTCATTTTAAGGTTGAGCTTGAATTATGTTTCAGTTTCCAGGCCCTACCGTATGTATATCAAAGAACCTAGGATGCAGCTAGAATGAGTAAAACATCTTTCGTTTCAATGAACACCTACCTACAGGAGGGTAGAGTGATCATTCCCAAACCAAGAAAACCAAGCCTAACAAATGTAAACACTAACAGACACAATGCATCAATACACTAATCTCACGATGCATCGATACTACTAATGAAAGATTTAAAATTCACTTTCCAATTTCTCAAACATGAAAATTCGTAATGCAAATGTACTTTCACTTTCATATGCTAAATGAATGCAAACTTTTGACTTTCTATGCTTTAAATTCAAATAAGCAATCAAGCAAGCATGAAAAAACCGGTTGATCCAAACAATTGTGATCTTTTTTCGGTAGCAAAAAAATCGAATCAACATAAAAAATTGGTTCAATAATCAACACTAAAAATCAACCAGCAAGAAAAAAAGCAGCGAAAGAGCCTCAAGCAAATCACAAGACGGTTGTGGATGAACCTTGAATAGACAAGTAACCCAAGCAAACGGTTTCTCGATAAAACTTCTAAAGGGTTAGGTCACATGGTCTAAAAACACAAGACTCACTCAATGAAATCAAAGAGACAGTACCCTAACCAAAAGCAATTAAAACAAGCTAATGAGAGACAAGAAACAACAAGGGATAGGCAAGATTGATGAATTCAGGAGGTAAAATGTTGTAAAAACAACTTTACAGGAATCATCGCAAGTGTTACACTGACAACTAGGGATGTCATCGCTAAACAGAGACCATCGCTAGTGATGCACAGACAACTAGAGATGTCATCGCTAAACTGGAGACCATCGCTAATGATGCACTGACAACTAGAGATGTCATCGCAAGTGTTACACTAACAACTAGAGATGGTCGCGGAAATACACCTATTTTCCACGATGGTGTGATTTCAAGAGTCATCGCGGGAATTAAGATAGGAACCTAAGATCGTCGTGGGTACAAAGCTATAAAGTGGTGATGACGTCACGACTGTACACATCTTTTCCATGATGATGTAAAAAATAATGGCAAACGAGCCAAAAACTCCCAAACAAAAACCAGCCAATCTAACAGACAATAGAGAGACCTCCCAGATCAATCCAGGTGACCCAAAAGACTGCTAATTAATCCCCTAAACTCAAGAGAGACCAAAATCAAAGTCAAAACAAGAGCAAACAAGAAGAAGAGCATAGGATAGACTCCCCAGCGGAGTCTCCAATTTGTGATGCAGGAAAGTGTTCCCTCTAAGAACAGAGGCAACCCCTCTAGCCCTAGAGTGGGTCTAGTCACAAATAAGGACAGATCAATAATAGCTTTCCTTAAACAGTCAAAGTTGGAGGCCTACCTCAACCAGTGGTTGATGGAGTTCCGTTGCGCTGCTCCAACTTTCGCTTCCTTCTCCTCAATGAGTGATCAACCTGAAACAATGCAAAGGAAATACAACAAAGCACGTAACCGGAGAACAACAATAGTCATGAGCTATCAAGTACATTACATACAAGGCATAGGAAAACATCATTGATTGCATTAATAATGAAATAAGAGTATGATTACAACCAAATTCTTGACGTGGCAAGCCTTCTTAGAGGGATCCAGCCAACATGTTCTTCAAGCATTCACTCTTTGAAGATGGATCTCCCAACATACAAGGTCTCTCTCTCTCATTCATAAGTTTTACATAAAATCAAGGGCACTTCACAACCTTCCACAAGCTATCGACACTATCACACTAGTCACACTCACACCAGCTATCTATCAAAGCACTAATAACATTGCTCAAACCAAGAATTTACCAACTAGTTGATCATGGGAAAGGTGAGTGTTTAAATAGGAGAAGGAGCCTCCATGAAGGGTGGAAGAGAGAGCTTATCACCAACGAAGGTAGCACAATTGACGGAACTACCACACCAGGGAAGGAGGGCGACACAAACTATGGCAACAACTAGGTCTGGAGTCATCCAGAAGGCCGACTGTTGGAACAAATTCGCACAATCTAGATCATCGCGGGTACATAACTAAGCTTCAGCGTTGACATCACTAGTGAGAAATGTAGCAAGTCAGATCATCGCCAAAGACAACAAATAGCTCCGCGCTGGTGCATGTAATTGGGCCATCATGGGAATCACGGTTGGAGTGTTCATGAGCACCATTCAGTGCGTATATTAAGCCAATAGTCACAATGAGGGAGATAACTTAGGAAAAGTGGGTCAATTGGTAGCATAAGAGAGCATTTGTTTAGCATGATCATGTTTGACTTGGATACATGACATAATGAAAGGACTGGGAGGGAAGACAGTGACAAATTACTGTGTGACAGTGCTAGTTAGGACCGCGTAATATCGGAGCCTTACAAACTAGTTCTTTGATTTCTACAAAAGTTGCTTCACATTCACCTGTCCACACAAATTTTGCATACTTTGGTAGCAATTGAAAAAGTGGGAATGCTATTTTAGAAAACAATTCTAATGAAACACCTATAATATCCAACATAACCAATAAAGTTGCGTACCCATGTTGATGTCTTAGGTGTAGGAACTTTTAATATTACCTCTACCTTCACAGGATCAACTAGAATTCCTACAGCTGAAAGCAAGTGTCCCAACATTATTCCTTCTTTCATCATCATATGACATTTGACTGTACTAATAGAAACATGCTTTTTTATCTTTAAATTACTTTCTCTAAGTTTTTCAAAGCTTCTGTAAAGGATTCCCCATATGGGGTGAAGTCATCCATGTAAATCTCAACACTATCATTAACTAGATCAAAGAAAATTCCTAATATTTCCTTTTGAAAGGTAGCAGGTGCGTTACAGAGGCCAAATGGAAGGACTTGGTAGGAAAAGGTTCCCCAAGGGCATGTGAAGGTAGTTTTGTCCTAATCCTCATGAGCTATTTGTATCTGATTGTATCCGCTAAACCCGTCCAGAAAGGAGAAAAACTCCTTCCTGGCTAATGTATCAAGAACTTGGTCAATAAAAGGTAAGGGAAAATGGTCTTTCTGAGTTGCTTTGATTAGTTACTTGTAATCAACACAAATCTGCCACTTGTCATTCTTTTTAGGAACAATGAACAATGGCGAAACACATTGACTGTCTGATATCAGATAAATAAAACCACATCTAATAACTTATGTAATTCATATTTGACAATGTTTTTTAAGGCAGGATTCATTCTTCTTTGTGGCTTCCTAATAGGTCGACATTCCTCTTTAATGTATATATGATGAGTACATAAATCAACAGGGATTCCTTTCATATCTGTGTACTCCTAGCAAAGGCTTCTTTATGCTCCCAAAGGACTTTGAGTAGTTGTTCAGATTAGGAGTGTGAAAGGTCAAGATTAATATTCAATGTTTTCCCTAGTTCAATTTCTATAGGAACACTATTACGAGGTACAATTTCAGGAATGTTTTCTACTTTTGTTTCTAGTTCAATATCTTCTTGAACATTGCAACTCATGACAATTTCTAACAGTTGATGGGTTCGATCAGAAATGGAGTTGGGACTGCTGATAAAGGTGCTAATGGCATCGTCCTTCGTTTCATCCTTAAAAAAGAAAGCCTCGATGATGGTAAGGATGGGTCTAACTTCTTCATTCTCAGATTCAGGCTCTTTTGTAGGTAGATACTTTTGTATCAAGGTAAACCTGGGTTTATTTGATGAAATTGGTTCTACAGGGGGGTAAAGGATAAGACTCTTTGTAACTTCCCCATTGGATATTACCATGTTTCTAGACTGACACCCAATGTAAGCATCTATTGTTGAAAGCCAAAGTCTTTCTAAAATCAAAGGATGTCCACCGACTGGGGATTGGGTATGTAAAACCAAAAGGTTATTGGGGTACTACCATAAGTCTACCGAAATAGTGATATCTTCCAGCTTCCCTACCAGTCTTATAGTAGACCGATCTGCCAATTCTAGGACAGTGGGAGTTGTTTTAAGGTTCCACAGACCTAAGGTAATCACGGTTGCAGAGGTTATAACAATAATCTCTACCCCCAAATCTTTAGTCCATTTGGGATATCCACCCCATTAATCTGTATTGTTAGAATCGAGTTCCTAGGATCCCCTTATTTGATAGGTAAAGATTTCCCCAGCATTATATCTGATAATTTATCCATGACATGAATAGTAAGTGGGTCCTTTGGTTTTCTGCTAGGTTTCTTAGAAAAATATTCTTTAATTGTCTTAGCATAAATTGGTACGTCGTTCATAGGCTGAAGTAATGAAATTTTAAGGAATAAATTCTGCAATTCCCCTAGAAAGTCAAATTCAGGATGAGGACTTTGTTTGCTCAAAGATAATCTCTCTAGATAAGGTGGACCGGTTTGACATCCTCCAGTAGCAATAATTTGTGAAGGGATTTTTTGCTTTATAGGAATATGTGATGGCTCATCCCCTATTGTTCTATCTTATGGTTCTGAGACTTCATCATCGGTATGTTCAACAATTATTGGTGAAGTATGAGTATTGACCACCTAACCAGATTGAAGATTTAATTTGTTACATTCCATGGTGGCAATACTATATAAAACGAGGTTGAGTGTCTCAACCTGTTGAGCCCCTCTATTATTTGGATTTGGATTGGATTGGACAAGTATTTGAGGACGAAGAGGAGGATTACTAGTGGGCACATTAGTAGGCAGTTGTAGCTGTTGTTGTTGCATAGGTTGGGAGAATTGTCCTGAAGGAGGAGGAGGAGGTCCACGCCAATTTTGGGACCATGAATAATTTGGACCAGATTGAGGGCACCATGGTTTCTATGGCATTGGATATTGGTAAGACTGTAGCCAAGAAGGTGAAAAAGGTATAGACTGCTGACCAAAATTCATACTATTATAATACTGAGATGGGTCTTGAGGCATATCTTGATTCATGTTTGGCAACTGTGCTTGCCATGATTTCCTTGATCCCATAAAATAAAGCTAATCTGATTCTTCATTTATTCCCTGAAAGACTACCTTCAATCCAGGAAGAGACATACAAGTGCTAGTGGAATGACTCTATTCACATATCGCACAAGTATCCATGGAATTTAATGGAAATTCCTTCAATGGATGCTTCTTCCTTCATTGAGGGAAGAAAATAGACATAGCCTTCTCTGCTTCCATCTACTTCTGTTTCACCTGCAACATGTCTAGTTGCGATGATAATGTGCTCAGGATATCAATTCTTAGGTTGTCCAGCAGATTCCCAATTTCATTCTTTGTTACTCTGTTAACACCCAGGTTGTTCTCTTTGACTCCTAAGAGAATACGGCCAGGGTAACCACTAACCAATCTTTGGGCTACAGCTTCTAGCCCAGCTGTAGTCAGAGAGGGCTCTCTCTATTGGGTTTGTCACTGCTTTCAGTGAGGGTTTTAGGCTAGTTATGAGATGAGTTTTTTGGTTGTTTTTGTGTGTTTGGTTGGGAGGATGCTTCTGATTTCTTTGAAGTATATCAGCAGGAAAAGTTAACCATTGGGCAATGGGGTCTAGAACAGTTTTCTCTTGAGGTCTTGATCTTTGGTGAGGGGAAAAGCTACGGGGCCTGTGTGCATTCCATGAAACAAACTGAGAATAATGAAAGTGAGGTAAAAACAATCAGCAAAGAACAATTAAGATTTCTTTACTTAAACTGTATATTGTGAAGGAGGCTTGTTATCTAGGAGCAATTACTTGAATTCCTAAAACAACGATGCACTGAGGTGATGAAGTATTAAAGGTAGCAGTAAAGAATTACGCTTTAAATACCTTATTAAAAGAAAACACATAAGATAGCTTTGATTGAGCTCAGGGTAGTCAATGACTAAGTCCTGAGACTATTCTTTTTCCTTACTATCTAGAGTTTCAAACGTATAGAAAACATGAGAGATATATAGAATAACAGGAAACACAGGTGAAATAAAGAGCCATGAGAAAAACGTATTGAGCCATGTAATGCACAGGAATCCTGCAACTTTGAGGCACACACCATCAAGAGATCAAGAGACAACACATCTTTGAAGAAATCCCACTGTCTTTTGTATTAATTGTCTGAGAGTTTTACAATATCAGAATAACAGAGAAGATATCAGGAGAATTTCTTACATCCGGAGTCCAACCCCTCTAAACAAACGCGAGATGGAATATATAGAAGTTACATACAAAAATATCTCAGGAATGGAGTCATCTGAGAGGAAAATATCCCTTACACTCGTACAGGGGAAGTAGATGAGAAGTTATTACAGGTATAAATGACACTTAAAGCCTTTAACTGCTGTCAGGACGGATTTTTGACCTTTGGGCACTGCGCAGTCGGATGTGTGGCTTTATCATAAATATAGACTGAAGTGCTCTGTCACTTTGCTTTTGTATGTCCTTGGCCCTGCCACCTGTACTTGCTGATGATGCTGTTGATGCTGAGTACCTGTGCTGAGTTGGCTCAGCGTCTTTATGCTTGCTGTCATGGCTTTGTCCACCTGTAGATGCAATTTAGACTGTATTGCTGCAAAATGTCTTGATTCCTCAGCCTTGGTTAAAAAATAGCTTTATCAAGTCCTGCCATGTATCTGGAGGAGGAAGCTGGTGCCTCAAAATTGACCCTATGGTCTCATCAGCTTCTGTGTACTTAAAGAAATGAGGAGGTTCATCAAATAGATGTGCTACTTCATTTTTAATAAAAAATAAATTATCTAATTTCTCAAAAAAAGCCTGTCCTGTTAATGGGCCTGCTGAAGATGACCCAGGAGCCTCAGCAATCTGAATTGCTGAAAAAGTGCTTACTCTTTTGACGTACTTCTCATAAGAGAGAAGCTTTCCTGATTCTTCCAAGCTGGGAAGCCCTTTGTCCTACAGGGCTGTGAACCTATTCTGGAACTTACATATATCTGCCTGTATATCATGGATCTTCCTGTCCAGGGTCTGAATTAGGTTCTTCATTATTGTGGTTCTTTTGATTAGGGAAATGGTTTCAGTCCTATTAGAAATAACCATTTTTATCAGCTGAGAACCAGTCCTATAATTAAGGACTTCAATCATCTTAGGGGCAAGGTCGGCCATGTTTCCTAGAGCATTTCTTGCTCTGTACAGTTCTTTCTTTGCCCTGCCAATGAGTCCTATTTGTTCATATATAGCATCAACGTACTATCACTGGTTAGTGATTGATTGTCCAATGGCAGTCCATATCACTTGCTTGATCTCTGCTGTCACTTTCTCAAAATTGAGCTGCTTTTCCAGCTCTGCAATTGTCTTTTTTAGGGCTTTTACTTCCCTCTCCCTCTCAGCCACATTCTGCTTAG
>APFE030282697.1:982-58861 GCA_000404065.3 Pinus taeda
GATATGTCCTTCTATCTTGATATTTTGAGGAGTGGTAATTTCGACCAATGAATTACAAGATATGGTTGGATTCATTTCTTCTTTCTCAATGTGATCTTTCACTTATTGCACCTTTTTCTTCTTGATATGTCCTTCTATCTTGAGATTTTGAGGAGTGGTAATTCTTGCCAATGCTTTACAAGATATGGTCTGATTCATTTCTTCTTTCTTTGTGGTGGGGTCCTGGCATATATCCTCTTCTTTTGATGTTTCTTGATCCTTTTCATCCTCCTCTTCATATTTTATGTAAAATAATTTCTTCTTAGTACACTTATGACCTTTAGTGCATTTTCTATCACAATTGTAACAAAGCCCTTTTTCTCTTTTTTCTTCCAATTGTTGTGGTGTAACCCTTGTTACGGTTGTGGAAGGCTAGGGAGAAACAACACTTCCATATTATTAGTTAGATAGAAGAGAGAGATATGCTTCCTCGGGGTTCCATAATTTTCTTTCCACTATGTCACAAAGCCCTTTTACTCTTTTCCAATGTTGTGGTGTTGCTCTAAAGGAAGGTGCTTGCTCTTTTGTATCTCTCATAATGTGCTATCAATTTCCTCCATGAAAAAATTGACCACGTAACAAGTTGTTTACGAGAACAAAGCCCTTCATACCATAAAAATTGATCTAGTTCTAAATATGAAGATGCAATACCTACCTTTTGTAACAGTGGTACACCATGTAGATCAAAATATTGCTCCATCTTAAGTATCCAATTTACCGGATCCTTGCCATCAAACTTCCTCATCTTGCTTTTTCTTGATTTTAGGAGCTCAATCTCAAAATGACTGTAACTTTGTACTTTTGGATCTTTAGGTTCTGAAATTGCGACCTGTTGTAGCCCTCTGCGTCCTCTTTCCAATGCCACCAGTCTGATCCAAATTGGATTCTCCAAGAAAGATTTATGCACAATCTCCCAAGATGACCTGATTATAGACCTTTCCAGAAGAGCAAACTTGTATGAAGTGCCCCGTGTCATTGTTTTGACCTTTGGCACTGAAAAATATACATAAGAAACTATAGTCTGTCCTATTTCTGTGCCTTCTTACAAAATTTCAATCTAATGCTTAGAGAGAAGGTTATGACGATTTTCCCCAGGTCACCTGTTTGGAATGTAATTCAAGAGTCTGCAAAAAGACCAACTTCCTCAGATCATATCTCCACAAATATAGCGCAAAAAGCTCTAACATTCAGACCCGAGCTGTAGCACGATTTCTTCTCAAATGGGTTCTTTTTTTAGCTTATGAAAGATCACAGAAAAAAATTATAGTGAAAATGCCACGATGACCTATTTGGAGCAGCGAAACCCTAGAATCCAAAGCTTTGATACCAAATGTTATGAAACCAGCTCAAGAAAAAGATAGAAAAGATAGATCAACGCCTTAGAATTTAGCCTCTTCGAGGGGGCAACCTCCTTTACATTACATAAATGAACAAATTCTTCAATGATACAAATGAAAATACCTCCTTCTTATATATAGGAGTCTAAGGGGTCATAACATAATCTAAGCCGACATAACAATAATAATGTAAGGGCACAATAATAACAATAGTGGGCTTCTATGGGGCACAATAGTAACAATATGGGCGCTACATGGGTACATCAATATAATAAGTGGGTTGTAATAATAACAATAAGGGGTTACACTAGTAGTATAGGGACCTAACACTGTGCCCTTGATTTGGCATGTAGAATAAGGCTTCACATTCCAACTGATTTTCCTTAAGGGCTTTACAGGTTAAGGAACTGGTTACAATCTCAAATAATGTTTACACACGTGGTGAATTTCTCTCCATGATGAGATTTTGTTTTCTCACATTATTATGTCATACTTCTCTCCCATATTTAGAGCTTTATATTTCTAATTGTTTAAATAATTCATATTTGGAATTGTTATCCTTGCTTATGTTTATGGTATGTTTCATTTTCTTCAGGAGAAATTGATGCTCAACAAATTAAGATTCAATTTGGTTATACCAACTCCCTTTATTTTCATGAAAAGGTTTCTAAAGGTTGCTCAGGCTGATAAACAAGTATTCTACTTTTCTTGAATTTTTGATGAATATTCAAATGGCATTGAGCCTCAATTATGTCATGAAATGCATTGTATTTTCGATGTGTTGCATGAGAGGCATCATGCACTATTTTGTTCTAACTGTAAGCTTCCATAAATGGGATATTTATAAATTTAATGCTCTTTTGGGTTTGTTTCCATGCATTAGTTTGAGAAGCTGGCATTCTATATTTTTGAACTATGCCTGGTTGAACATGAAGCATTGAAATGGAAACCATCTATGCTGATAGCCTCAGCTATATACATGGCACAACACATCCTGCAAAGGATGCCAGCTTGGACAAGAATACTAGAAACATGCACACTATAGAGAATCAGAACTCTAGTAAATATTGAATCAAAACTTAAGTAAAGTCATCGGCTCATTGGTTTACCAGCTTTCTTCATGGAACTGACAAGCAAACTTGTCTTGTGAATGGTGAGAACAGACGTTAGAAGGCTTCTTCATCGCTCTTTATTTTGTAGGACAAATTTACATGATATATTGATTGGATATTATGTTTCAACTTGAGGGATTAGATTAATTTTAGATAGTGTACATAATTGTAGATGCTGCACATGAGACAACTACCTATGGCTAGGAAAAGATTGTGGCAGAGAATTCAGTGCTCATTTTTATAGTTCATAATGATCAGAAATTCCATGGTTTTGCAACTTTTTTAAAGCACAACCATCCCTTTGAAAGGCAAGCCACTCAACATGCTAAGCTATGTTTGAAACTATAAAATGACATACATTATCAGATAAGTTATATTTTGATTTCTATTCCAATTTAGAGATAAAATAGTCTGATATATAAAAGAGATGTTTTTCAGTTATGGTCTTTATGTGATTGTTTTAATTTTGTTAAGATCAACTTTAACTCTTTATTTTGAGATTATGTGGCCTAGGTATTCCATCTTCGTTTTAACAAAAGAACAAATCAAAATAAATTCTGGCTTCTGCCAAGATGGTCAATACTTGTTAATTGTGTTTAAAGTGTTCTTTTCATGATTTTCTACAGATGAGAAAATAATTAAAGTGTATAAATACAATTCTTTTAAGATATGGTTAGATAAGTCCATTCATGATTGCTTAGAATTAAGAACTTTGGTTACACTGAATGACATTACCCTTGAATTTTTAATGTCCTTCATGAATACTAAATATTGTTTTGCAAAATCAAGTTGTACCATGAGTTGATAATTCCTTTATCTAAGGTATAATTTTGAGAAATATTTGGTTTCATGAAGTTTATTCAGCATTTTGTTTAAGACTGGAATGGGAAATTTGTTTTTATTATTATCTTAATCTTTGGTAATCTGAAATAATTTTTTTTTGGTACTAGAACCAGTGTATAAGGGCTTTTCCTTTTTATTAAGAACTCTGCATCTCAAAATATCCCAAACTAACCTTTCTGTCTCTATTTTATGGTAATGTTGATATCCATATTGCTTAACAATGATAGTGCTTTCTAGTGGAAACTCCATGGGTAGATATTGTATTAGTTTAGTTTTGTTATCTCCAAATGCATGGAACATAGGATTTCCATTTGATAAAATAAAATGTCATCTTGAGAAGCTGGCATTCTACCTTCTTGAACTATGTCTAGTTGAGTATGAAGCATTGAAATGGAAACCATCTATGCTGACAGCTGTTGGAAATACTGAGAGGGAAGTGAATCAGTATTTCTTTTTCCCACTATTGTTTTACCAGTTAAAACATATATATTCAAAACAAAAGATGAAGAACAAGAATAAATACTTTTATTAATGTAAACTGTGCAGTAAAATAGATACAATATATAGATGGTTGCAATCAGTTGCCAAGCTCCAACTTGGACTTTAGTGAGGCTCCAACCTCCAGAGCACCAACTCTATTTCACCAAGACACCAATCTTGGACTTAGGAGCACAAACTCCCAAGGACTTCAATCCTTCCTTCTTTGAGGCATCAACCCCAAGGACTCCAATCCTACTTACTTCTGAGGCATCAAACCCAAGGACTCCAATCCTTCTCACTTCTGAGGCACCAGCCCCAAGGACTCCAATCCTTCTCACTTCTAAGGCACTAGCCCCAAGGACTCCTATCCTTCTTGCTTTTGAGGCACCAGCCCCAAGGACTCCTATCCTTCTTGTTTCTGAGGCACTTTTGATAATAATGTTCTACTCTCAAAACTCTTCTCTGCTGAGTTTTGTCTGGTTATAGTTTCTCTGTAGTCTCCAAGCTACAGAATCAATGACAACCAGTATTCTCTTGAAGGAGTCTTTAGAACTCTTCCTACCATTCACACAGAGTCTCTAATAGCTGACCTTTGATCATATCTCCACACTACTTTAGTGATTCCACTACAACTGCACTAAAACTCTGCATAAGATCCTGCTTTCAGTTCAAGCATATGTTCTAATGTCACGGTGAATGTTTCAGCAAGACTGCTTCTCTGTTGGCAACTTCTACCTTCCGAATGCCTCCTGTCTTATTGGTCCTTTGACCCTCTTTTTGTTCTGCTGGACCCTCTTTCTGTTCTGTTGTTTCCTCCAACTATTTCAACAGTGTTCAACAGCTGCAACAACCTTCACCAGCGTTCACCAGCAACTTCATACAACGCTTAACCACCTCTGCTTCTTCTACTACCTCACATTCTGGTTCTTCACAACACCAACAGCCACAATAGTTCTCTGTTTTTACTGTTTTATACATTCCCATGCCTTTGTCCATTCGTTTCTACTTACACCATTTCTTAGACTTCCTCAACGCTTGTTGTCATTTCCTCTGTGCTCGCTTGCTTCTTCAGCTTCCCATCTTTCGGTTTCCCCTGTCTATTCATGCTCACAAGACATGTTGGATCAATGGTTAGGTCCAAACGATCCACGGAGAACCCATATTCCCTGTTTACCGTAATAGTGCTCCATTTGGCAATGATGTCAGGCATACACAAAGTTCTACTTCATTTAATGGATAGCCACGTCCAATCACAATCACTATTGCCATGAATCAACCTCCTATTCCTGTATCGGGTCCATGCTTAAATCACAATTGGCTATTTGTGACTCCTGGGGGTCCTTTATATATTAGACCCATGACTCCGCCAATGGTCGATGGCCAATCCTCCACTGCTCCGATGGATCGGATGCGATATGGTATTAAACCATGGCTTATATGCCCATCGGGTCCATAGCCTTATCACAATTGGCGCTTTCATGTGCCAATGCTTCTCAGCTTGCGATATAGCGATGGATGCGATATTCCATCGGTCCGCGTATATATATATATATATATATATATATATATAATATATATATAATATATATATATAATATATATATATATAATATATATATATATATAGTATGTATGTATGTATGTATCGTTGTCAACGATCACAAGGAAATGGCCGCTTACTGTATTACCTCCGCTCCGAATTCCCGATGTGATAATCGCTATCGGCGATCACAATGGTCCACTTGACACACTGTAATGCCGCTCGCGAAGTGCCGATGCGATATAATATTATGTACCGGACTCGATACAACTCAACGCTCCCGTTCATAAAAATTCAAGTCCGCTTTCTACCTCCAATAGTGTATTTGCCTATGTACATGCCTTAGCCTCCGTTTGCACCTCCGATAGTGTTAAACACATATATGCATAGTTTTTGGCCTCCGATAGTGTATTCCTTTGGCATTGTTGCTCCGATAGTTGTGAATGCATATATAGATGGGTTTTCTTCTCTAATGGCTCCCGATAGTGTTATCTGTGGCATATATGGCTCTGTTTGTTGTTGAATGCATCCATATCTCCTCTGATGGCTCTTGATAACTCTGTCTACTTCCTCTATGGTTCCGATGGCTCTGTTTATATATTGCTCCATTTGCTCCTCTTCTTTGGCATATATGTATGGTATATAAATATGGCTCTGATAGATCTGTTTTGGCATATATTACAAGCAGCGTTCCTCTTGCTCTGATATGGCTCCTCTTGCTCTAATATGCCCTCCGATGGCTCTGATGGCTCTATTTGCTTTGTTTACTCCTCTTGCTCCAATGTGGCTCCTCTGGCTTGGAAATGTCTTTCAAGGCCCTTCTTTGATACCTTCATACTCTACATTTTTCAATATGCCTCTCTTGCTTTGATATTCTACAATATGCTTTGATGTGACTCTGTTGTTAACTCCTCCATTAACAGACTCTTGCTTATGGCTTGGCTATCCTGATGGCCTTGCTCCTGTCTCTTCATGGATCTGTTATACTTCCCCTTGGCTTCATGTCATCCTCTAGTATCCAGAATATTTCCATATTGACATCAATGACAACCTAGGTCAATAGCAGCCTCAGCTATATACATGGCAAAACACATCCTGCAAAGGATGCCAACTTGGGCAAGACTGCTTCAAAAACATGCCCACTATAAAGAATCAGAACTCAAGTAAATCTTCAATCATAACTCAGGTAAAGTCATCAGCCAATTGGTTTACCAACTTTCTTCATGGAAGTGACAAGAAAGCTTGTCTTGTGAATGGTGAGAATGGACGTTAGAAGGCTTCTATGTCACTCTTTATTTTGCAGGACAAATTTACATGATATATTGATTGGATATTATGTTTCAACTTATGGGCTTAGATAAATTTTAGATAGTGTACATAATTGTAGATGTTGTACAACAACTACCTATGGCTAGGGGTATGGAAGTTAACAATATACTGATTCAGTTGGACAGGTTCTTCAATTCTATTCCTATTAGTATAGGAAAATATTGTGGCAGAGAATTGGGTGCTCATTTTCATAACTCATAATGATCAGAAATTCCATGGTTTGCACCCTTTTTAAAGCACAACCATCCCTTCGAGAGGAAATCCACTTAGCATGCTAAGCTTTGTTTGAAACTATAAAATGACATACATTATAACATAAGTTATATTCTGATTTTTATTCTAATTCGGAGATAAAATAGTTTGATATATAAAAGAGATGTTTTTGAGTTATGGTCTTTATGTGATTGTTTTAATTTTGTTAAGATCAACTTTGACTCTTTATTTTGAGATTATGTGGCCTAGGTATTCCATATTCACTTTAACAAAAGAACAAATCAAAATAAATTGTAGTTTCTGCCAAGATGGTCAATACCTGTTAATTGTGTTTAAAGTGTTATTTTCATGATTTGCTACAGATGAGAAAATAATCAAAGTACAGGAAGGCTTAGAGGTGCATGTTTTGCAATACTCTGTAAAAGAGTACCAATGAAAATTTTCATAGAAGCAATTTTAATAAGCTGCATAAAATGACTATTGCCTCTTACAATTGCTTTATCATTATGTAGATCACCTCCGGTTTTATCTTCACCAGTAGTTTCATCATCCTTCTCTTATTGACATCCTGGATTAACTGCTCAAAAACCCCTGAGATTATATCCATGTTTGCATGTTCTGGAGTCACAACTTTCAACACCTTGAATTTTAGGCCAGACATCCCAACTTTAAGAAATTTAAGAACTCATCTCAATCCCTCATCTCCCACATCTGCACCATCATTTTTCTTTGTGTCAATATCTAAGTCTTCATTAGCTTTAGGTGATACTAAAAAGGAAGCATCTGCATATTGTCCATTCTATTGCAAGTAGACCACCTTCTCCTTGTATCTCTGATCACTGTCTTTTGTTACTAAAATTTCAAACAAAGGAACACCTAGAGCTCCTACAGCCAGTTGCCTTGCATTGTAACTCTTGGCAACAAATATCTCATGTTGAGAATCAATATGGATACTTCTTCTATATGGATCATTTGCACCCTCTACCAAACTAACCCACCATCCAACCTCATGTTTAATCATTCCTTGTGAAACTAGAGTACAATGATCATCTGATGGTACGAGTATAGGATCTGAAGTGCATGAATAGTTCCTTGAAACAAAATTATCCCAATTTGAAGAAGTGGAATGTTGCTCAATAATGTGTACTACCTGGATTTAGCCTCCTATTTCCTTTGAATCTGGATAAAATCTTCCTTTCCCCATATAATTTCTTCACAGCACCTCGAATCTGGTTCAAAAGCCCAAAATTGTGGAAATGACAAAGCCCACCCAATGCAAGATTTTGATTGGGTTGCAGTTAACAGGACAAACAAAACCATGAGAGGTGGAAAGAATTGGTGGTCTCTTTGATGATCTATGTTATGATTTGGACTGTGGTCGAGAACTAGTATACATGGGAGATAATTGGAGATTTTCAAACCATCATAATAATAATCCTGTATAAAATCCTAAGAGCAACTGCAACCTTAAACACCAAAACAAAAATTTCCCATATAAATAATTCTAACAAAAATATATATGTGATAATAGGTATGAGGTAAGGTTTTATGGCCGTAGGCGCAACATTATATGGAGGATTGTTTGAGGGCCAAGAGGCTTATTGTAGGGAATTCTCTTCAAGTTGTAGGTGCACAGAGATTAGCGCAAGTGGAGAAAAGGGTGTTAACCCTTGAACAACGTTTGGAGCTCTTTCTGTAGGAAACCATGGGTTGTAGGGTGCCTTGTGTAGGTTTCCAAAGACTAAAACATTGAGTGGGGAGGCCTAGAAGGGACAACAAAATAGATATGGTTGTGTGGATAAGGGTAACACAGATTATTTTCAATTTCTGGCAAAGCGTTTCTCATATCATTTCATCCTTGGAAATTTAAGACCGTCTTGCGAGAACCTCCATTCAGATAATCATTATATAAAATCTTGGAAGTCTGATCCCATGCTTCTCAACTGGTTTTAAAATTTGAAAGTCCCATATCATGCTTTTCAACTAATTTTGGTATTATAGATGTTTTCTCTGGCAGAATTGTGCACATGGATGTTCTTTGGCAGAATTGTGTACATGGATGTTCTCTAGCAGATATTTTTTGTAAATTTGATCTTGCATAGGTCGCTTTGTTATAGGGTGATAAGGCTCTTGGTTCTTAGTGTTCAAGACATTACTTTAATATTGTTTAGCCTAATTTTCAAGTGATTCTCTGATTATAGAAATGCTAGGGTCATTCCTATTTCAAGGAAGTGATAGTAGTTCTTAATATTGTTTCCATGGTCGTTTCTATTTCCTATATAATGTTACTTCCAATGTAATCACTCATTATGTAAAAGAGACCTTAAGGAGAAATTCACTATATCTAGCTTGAGTGGGCCTAATGGTTAAGAGGATGTGTTTCCTCCTAAGTGGTCACAGGTTCAAAACTAGAGGGGGTAGGGTATGTATGCCTTCATTGACTTAGAGGTCAAATCATTGTGCGGAGGTGGGTCCCTTGTCCCACAAGTAAGGGGCTCTCATACACCAATGTGGTGTCTGGCTTGGTTGTGACCTTAAAATTGGATAATTAAAATATCCTCTAGAAATCTTAGAATTGTATTTCAAAGGTATGAGAGTGCAAAGAATCCTTGTCTTTAGTGAGGTGCATGATAAGGTAATGCTTTCCTTCAACATGTAGAAAATCTTGTAGACATTTGGAGGTTTATTTTGGAATACACCATTGTCTTAAGCTAGCCAAATGGAGAAGATCACCCCTACAACCAAAATTTTGTCTTATGTTCTAGTTGTAGTCCATTCACTTAATGCCTCTATGCTATCTTCAATCCATTGTTGCATTTTACATAGTCTATGAGTGATAGCCATATCTCGTTGGTGAGATGATAGTGAATCAAAAGGTGATTTCATGCTTTCGCATTATTCCCTTAAGAGCACATGTGTTGGGACTTGTCCATCCTCTTCTTCTAAGCATGTGTAGGTTGGGATTGCACCCTTGATTTGAGATTTTGGGCCCCAACCTTGGTTGTAGATAGTTGTCTTGCATCTAGAGGGTCTAGAGTTGTGCTTGAACACCTTATTTGTTGCAAAACTATTCATAAAGATTCATCAATTGATTTTTCATCATCATATAGATCAATTTATATGTTATTTTATATACATGCACATAATCAATCTTCCTAAAACATGGTTGATCTTTGTGTTCCTTAGACCATTAAATGCCACAATCATAGTGAGCTTGAGTGTGGATTAAGTAATTGCACTGTGGGAGAACTAATATGCATTTACAATGTATATCAAAAGAAGAAAGGTGCAACTAATATGCATTTACAATGTATATCAAAACAAGAAAGGTGCATTGTAGAATGCATGTGGGGTTATAAGAGAGGCATCATGTCACTATACCAGGGATATAAAAATAAAAAGGGTATAAAAAATGTGAATAAAAAAATGGATACATACAATATTTAGTGAAAATAGGGGTTTTATAAATTGGGAAGGTGTATCGGATTCGTATTGGCATGGGGTTAAATAATGTGATTTTTAGAGGTATTTTCCAATATGTTGTCAAATTAAGGGTATTGTTTAGTATGCTACGAACATGCGTGCTATGTCATAGGTTCAATGAGTGAAGCCCCCATGTAATTAATGCCCTTGTGCATTGTAACTCTTAACGGACCAATGCTTTCATAGAACTAACACCTTCGGGTTCTACAAAATATTATTTCCATTCCCGATGCACTATTAAAAGTAATAGCACCAGACCCTCTATATAATAAATGCATCGGTAGGTTTATGTAAACAAGACGTGTTCATGATACATGTTTAAAAGAAATCTCTAGAACTACAATTATATTTTGCATGCCCTAGAGTTGTTCATCTATCAAAGAAAAACCGGGGAGTTTTTTATATAAGCATCGACATGGTATATGTTTCAAGGTCTCGTGCTCTTTGAGTTGAACGCACCAGGATTTTTTTTGTTATAAGCACTGGGGTGGTATAAATTTTAGGTTCCAATGCTCTTTCTATTAAATTCCTCGAATATTTTTCCATAAGTAGCACATCGGGGCTTCATTTTCCATAAAACACAACAAAGAAAAAAAAACATCCGCTAAAACCTCAGTCTACCTAGAAGTTTTTCGTTCTGATGAATTTTTGTTATACGCTCCACTAAAACATTCATTCCCATACATAAATGTTTTAACATATGCTTTCTTGACAATTTTGGCCAATTTTATAACACTAAAAACTCCATTATAACCTCCACTAGAAGGTATTTTCCTTGTAGTGTACAAATCCTTGGTCACCTCAATGGAATTGAATTTCAAGAAGTTATGCAGAGATGTTGTTGGACCTAACCTGAAAACTGACAGTTGATTGAAGTATTGATGTTCCTTGTAACATCCATCTAGATATATGTTTTACAGATAACGACCTGAGTTAATTCATGATTAAGTCACTTCATACACATTGGGTTGTCGATAAACACCTCTTGAGATATTCACATGGGATGATCAATCTTGGCTTGAAATATACTTCTAGGGTTGTATGATTGCACATATACACTAATGATGTAGTGATAGAAAGAGCACATTTGGGTACTACTTTGTCTTGGGATCTACAATGACATTTTGATTAGCAGGAAATAGGAATCCATAGCTTTAAGTGCAACTGAGGTTGAGTAAATTATTGCTAACATGGCTAGCTGTGGAGAAGTTTGGTTAATGAAGCTCTTTGGAGATATGTTTGAGCAGGATCTAGATATGACAATGATACATTACAATAATAACAAATTGGATCTGATTGGAAGAAAATAACATTTATTGTTGGGACTGAGATATCTCCTTGTGTTGAGATAATGCTGCTATATGAGACAAGCTTAGGCTTGTGGTTGACGCTTCCATGAGAGGGAGGATGAATAAGGTATCCTTTTGTGACATGTATTTATTCTAAATATTTTATTTGATGAATTGCATGAATAGGAAATCAGAGGACTAATGCTCTTGGTAATATATGAGGCAGTACGATTGATTTATTCAATGAGATGTTTAAGCCAATACTAGATATGAGCACATTGATATGTTTCTCATCTATAGAGAGTAGGGTTGATCGAAGACACTAAGCCACATCTTCCCCCTTGTCTAAGCTCCCAAGGTGAGGAATTGAGATGTAGGGTTCTTGGGGTTAAGGGATCTCTAGACAATAGGGTGCCATCCCTATCTGTCACCCATAGGGTAAAATATGTTGCTCTCCTATCTTGGTATAACATAGTATACCCAAATTCGCATCATACCCACAAGGTGGGCTTGTTGGTATTATCACTCCCCATCTGGTCAAAGAGTTGAGAGGGCTTGGGAGCATGTGATCCTTACCTTTGGTAAGTCAGGTATCTCACCCAAGGTTATGGTACAAAGTGTTCTACCACATGAATCTTGAGGGTCATTTTTAGGAAAATTAACAGAGGGTGGAAGATGTCTGCTCCCCTATGAGATGACTTGGGGCGAGAGTGTCCCATAGGACCTTCCCCACTATCATAGACATGAGGTGAGAGTGTCCAATAGGACCTTCCTCATTTTCATTGGATTCTAGGTTGCGATGTGCTCCCCAATGTAGTTCCAAGTTGAGTATGGCTCCCTGATGATAAGCTCTCTAATGTTTCCCAGGTAGTAACATTGAGCTCCCTTCTAGAAGTGATTATGGGTGGTAGAAGTGGCTCCCTAATGAATAGAGGGTGGTAGCTTGGACTCCCCTCCAATGTCAAATTCGCCTTCTTTTATATTCGAGAGTGTTCAGCATATGAGCAGAGATAATGAGCAAAGTAGCATAAGCAAAAATGGGAAAATGATCATAGAAGAGCACATGAGCAAAGCGAGAAAGATGAGATGAGATATTCAGTGACGACATTTGACGATGATGAGATATTTTTGATAGGACATATGATGTAGTCGGTAATTTCTCCCTAGTTGAGAGGGAGTGTTAATTTTCACAACTCAAGGACAAATTCCCTCTTTGGAAAATATTCCTCATCAAGGAAGACCTCTACTAGGCATTGGAAGAATTTAATTTGGTTAAGGAAAATTTTATTTTAATATGGAAACCCCCATTTGCACAAAAAGGACAAGTTGACCAAAAAGGAAATTGGACACCCTTGGATGGCTATAAATACAAGTCAAGTGACCCTCATTTGGAGATTAATAATCATTCTTATTTCTTTGTTTTGGCTCACATAGATCTGAGTTTGGTTCACAAAAGTTGGTTATCTCAGGTCTAAAATTGCAGGGTCTGAAGCTTGCATGTCTTATTAGGGCTTTTGGTTCTCAGTCGCAGGGATGCTATAGGGTATTTTCAGTCGCAATTGTAGGCACATATGATCATGACTGCAGTTGGAGGGTTTCATCCGCAAGCACATCTCTCTCTCTCCATGCATTTGGCACTTATGATTTGATTTTGACAGCTGACCACAGTTGACTGCAGATTCTAATAGTTGACGATAGTTGACCACAGGCTTCTGAATCAGGGTTTTTATTGTTAGCATTGTTAGGTTCATCTCTTGGATGTTGTTTAGTTGATTTTGCTAGATAGTTTTATGGTTGAAGATATGAATCTTTGTACTCTCTTTTTTTTGAGACATTTAATGACAATCTAATAAGAAGAAGAATTTAAAAGGGTTTTCCCCCTTGTGGAGTTTTTCCTTAGTCTCTGACCAATCCTGGTGTCTTTATGTGTGAATTTGTTTCTTCTATTGTTCCTTTATGTTCTGTTGCATTGATGGTGATATTGTTCTTTCTATATAATTGCATATGTTGTTGAATAATGTTGTAAAATTGAATAATGTTATGATGTTGTGAGGTGAATTTAATATGTAAATTAAGAAATGTAATTATCTAAAGCAAAGAAAAATATAACCCTAATAAAAAATATCAAATGAGACGTGACTCGAGTACATTTATCTTTGACTCAAAATAATTTCCTTTTCTCTTTTGGACTATATAAGCATGAAGAACATGCTTTGACTAAAAATAATATAATAATAAATCAATGGTAAATTACATTACATTACACCAATTCTTTCTTATCTATATATGTTTCTAGAGATGATGGCTAGAAAATAAGTGAAAATTACATTCCCACCTTTACCTCCAAATCTATCTCTAATTAACCCCCTATCTTTTCTTGTAACCTTATAATCCTATTACACAACACTTTAAAATAAGAATAATTCTTCATATTTAAATGTTTAACTATAATACTAATTAATATCATTCTATTTCACTTAATAATATTATTTTATTTTTAATATAATAGTTTTCATTAAAAAATCTTCATAATTAATGTTAACAACATACTAATTTCACTTAATAATATTATTTCATGACTTTAGTTTTTAATGTGTTACTTCACATTAATTATTCCTTATGCTTTAATAATTTATATTAATATTGATTTCATTCCTTTTTTTCTTTTTGCTTTTGTAATCTTGGTAGGGCTCTCCAATTTTCGAGTTTACATGTCCATTATTCACCCCGCTACGGGGAGGTTAGCACAAGATTTGAACCCAAGATCTCTGGCTCGGTAAGACTTCATTGCACGGTCATCGCCACTTGAGCTATCCCAGGCGGACATTTCATTCCTTTATTTTAATTTAAAGTATTAATATTTTATTTCTCTATTTAAACCTAATTTGAATATAATTTTATTTTTAATTTAATTTATAAATAAGAAATCATAATAACATATATATATATATATATATATATATATATATATATATATATATATATATATAGATATATCATTTATCATTTTTAGGATTTTATAATTTCCCTTTGTTTGTTTTTCCTTTTTCCTTTTCTTGTCATATTCCCATTATTACTCATATATATATATATATATATATATATATATATATATATATATATATTATATATATATATATATATATATATATATATATATATATATATATCAGACCTTCTCATCTTTCTTTAAATTCTAATGATGAACCACATATGATGGTTCGAAATGTTGTTAAAACTACCAATACTTATGTGATGGATCTAGAAACAAATTCTACACACTAAAACAATCGCAGAAGTCTAAATTCTTAAATAGACATGATTTAGTTCATCACTTTTAGAATGATGCATTGGTTCATACTAACACACCACCTCACAAAGGCATGGAAACTATCTTCTCAAGTCACAATTTATACTCCAAGCGATGTATTTTAATTAAACTCAACTACAACTACAAAATTTTGTTGTTTAGTGTGCATGTGTGCAAAAAATTAGGAACACTTTGTCCTTGATTGGGGGTTGGTAGTATTAGAGTTGGTTTGGTGAATTACTTTTAAATTGTTGTGTTAGTTCAATTTAAATATTATCCTAGAAAGGCACAAAAATTATTTCCTCTTGTCAAAGTTAGAAAATAAGATTGATGCATAGTTTGTTCTTGATTGGGGGTTATAACGTTAAATATGGTTTGGTGCATCACTTTTCAAAGTGATGCATCGGCTCAATTAGTCGTACAATCCAATGAAGGTGTGGAAATTATTCCCTCAAGTCACAAGTTCTCCATAGAATCCATCGCCTTTCACATACTCCATTTAACTTTATAATAAACTTATTTTCACTGTACCATAGACACAATCCAACTCTCCAATAAAATTATTCACATAAATAAAACAAAATGCACAAGCTACCTTTAATATGCACATTTACCTTAAGATTCACCTTTAAGAGGCACATGCACATAATGGAATTTCATTTTCCTAGTTTTTCTTACATATAGCTATTTATTTGTCCTGATTACAAATGGGGTGTTGTGGGTTTGAAATGTTAAACATGCTTTATCATAACACAATGAATCTAAAAACCCATAATAACAATGAAACATATTTTGTAAGTTTAAACAGACAAATAATTATTTTGTTTGGTGTGTGTATGCATAGGTAATAAGTGACCCTTGGTTCTTATGACATGTCTTTAAATTACATTTTTGATTGCTTAGAAAGATAACCAAGAGATTGTGATTTAATTGTCAACCCGAGGTTTGTGTGGAACTTGTGAGTTAATGTGTATGATATATGCAAATCACTCTTTCTACTTTCAATGGTTTGGTTTATAGTTGTAGTACCAATGATTACTTTTATGGAGGGAATACAAATAGCTCACAAGCTTTGGAAAGGTTCTACACACTCCATAATCAAAACCACACTTGCAATTAAATCCACATTTTGTAGGAAAGTAAAGAGCACACTTGTAAGAAATCAAATTCACGTTTGTAAGAAAGTAAATTCACACTTGCAGAAAGAAAATCACACAAATAAAAAGAAATGACTAATCCTTTCCAAAACGATCTTTATCTCTACTCTGACTAACAAATGTAATCATCACATTGAGTGAATTTATTCAAGATCATAAATGAATGAAAACCAATCTAAAATGTAAGCATGTTAAATGAATAATTAATTGCATAAGTAAAGTGTTGCACAAATAATTAATTACACGAGTAGATAAAATCTCACAATCATAAATTAATTATAACAATAAATCAAATAAATTCTATGTAAATAAATACCCGAGGAGTTACATTACACAATTGGAAAATAGACTACCTAAATTATACAACACTCTGTTCTATTGGAGTGGTCCCTTCCTCCATGAAACAAAGTGTCGATATTTACCAACGCTTGTTACATTAACATGATGAATTAATTTAATTAACTAAGCTAGTTAAAAGAAATTAACATTTCATAATTATGCAAAGGAATAAACATGCAAAAAACAAAAATCAAATTAATTAGTCAAATAAATATGAGAAATAAATTAATAAATTAATTAATCAAATCATAAACCATAGAAATTATAAATTACATCTAAAATAAAAATTTAATAATTAATTTATTTTGACAATGCTCTAAGAGTCCTCCCCATGAAATGAAAGAGGAAATCATTTTATGCATAACATTTGTTTAAAAATAAAATAAGAACCAATAGATGAGATCCACAATTTTCTTATATGGTTTTTTAATAATTAGAAAACAATAAATATGCCTCCACAAGTCTCTCTTGTAATTTGCTAATAATTAGCAAACAATAAGTGACTCATACATAATTCCAAAATAAGTATTAACAACTCAATTAATCATGTCTAATATGATCCAAATTGGAAGAATAGAATAACAACTATGTATCAACATCAGCTCAAGGTTCCAATGACTCATGATTTTGGAGTTGTAGCAACGATATGAACCAGAGTTGCAGCAATGGGAGTTGCAAGAACAAAGTGAACTAGAATTGCAACAATGGGAGTTGTAGCAATAATGTGAAATAGAGTTGTAGCAATGAGAGTTGCAGCAACAATGTGAATTAGAGTTGCAACAATGGGATTTGTAAGACCAAAGATACAACAAGGACTTGTGTAATTCCTGAGTTACAATAACTATGTGAAATGGAGTTGCAGCAACAGAGTTTGAAGTTGCAACAACAGAGTTTGAAGTTGCAATAACATGGTCCAAAGTTGTAATAATGGCATTCAGAGTTGCAAAAATATAGTTTAGAGTTGCATCATCTATAACCAAAACATTTCCTATGAAAGCATCACAACATGCACAACAACCTATCTAGCACATCATCTTTGCAAATTAATTTAAAAATAAATGCAAATATGATATTTTTCAATTTTTAATCATAAAATTCATATAGAATACAAAGGAAATGCAATATAAAACACTTTATGCCTAAATCCCTCATATAAGTATTAGAATGGACTAATACATGGTTATAGACTAGTGAAAAGAATTAATAATAAAGGAAATATGGTGTAAAAATAAGTCAATTATGAGGTTTGTCACCTTGATTGGGGGTGGTACAATTAGATACAACCTAACACATAACTTTTAGATTGGTGCATCAACTAAAATGGGTATAATATTTCATGAACATGTGAAAGATATTTCCTTAAGTTATAAGTTCTACTCCAATGAAGGCCTCTAGACTAAACCATAACTATATATGTATGTTGTTCAATGTGCACGTGCTTATAAAATAAACAACATATTGTCCTCGTTTGGGGGCTAGTAGTATTCGAGTTGGTATGATGGATAAATTTTAGAGTGACGTTGGCTCAATTAGACATGTTATCTAACAAAGAATGGAATTTACTTTCTCAAGTCACAAGTGGGAAATAAGTGATACTTGGTCCTGAATTAGGGGTCACATTAATAGAGGTAGTCTCATGCATCAGTCGTAATGTGATGTTTTGGCTCAGTTGGATATACTATCCCATGAAAGTGTGGAAAATATTCCCTCAAGTAACAAGTTCCCTACGACCCACCTTGCCTAAATATCTAGTAAACTTATTCATACATCGCCACATACACCATCAAAGTCTCCAACAAAATTCTTTGTCTTAAAAAAAAAAATTCTTGTGTTATATTTAGTATGCACATCAACCCTAAGATGCACAATTGATATCCAAATGCACATCCATGTTGGAATAATACCCACCAAGGGCTTCACATATGCAAGCTAGCATTTTCACAATTCTTATCAACACATTAACTTTGCTTTGCACCACTCATACATATTGTTGCCTTCTAAGGGTTAGCTTCATTTTTTCGGTGGTGCTCTTGCATCAATCTCTAAGGGAGTTATTTACCAATATAAAAGAATGCTTTATAGATACACTTGCAGTGGAAAGATTATGCAATCTATATTCCTTTAAAAGTCAAAATATTTTGAATCCAAGATTTGATCAGTCAGACATAGAATCTACATGTAGAAATCAAACAACGTGTGCAAAATATTCAAAATATAAACCACAATTTCAATAAACACTACATTGACAATACCACTACTTAGAAACAAATATTCTCAAGTTTAATTTCTTGATGAGAGAGTATAGGTGTATTATGAATTTTCAACATCTTTCATGTTGCTTCCTTGGATTTTAGGAATGAATCATGTATTCTTTCGTAAATATTGTTCCTTGCTAATTATATATATATACAAATAAAATGGTGGAGTGTTTTCTTTCATTCTAAATATGGTATCGAGCTCAACATCTCAATTGCAAGGATTAGAGAGGATGGCAATCATTCATCCCAATCACTAAAGCTACACTCAATTGACTATTCTTAATATTTTTTTTAAATAAAATCCATTGAATATTTCTCGCTATTTTATTTGAACATATTCATTGTTTATATTATTTATGCTAATCTAAAAGTAAAATTGAAGTAGAATTAAAGTTTTTAAAAATATTTTTTCTATACTTAATTCTTATCATTTAGTTATACCCCATACTTTCTATGATAAATATTTGTTAATATCATAGTTTAATTAATATATTCAATATTTGTGTGAAAACATGGTGATGGCTAGAGTTTCCTTAGGTTTTGTAGCTAAGTTTCCTCAAGGTTCCTTTTTGTTTTCCCCAACTATGGTCAATAGTCACATCTTTATGTCATGCTTCTTCTGAAAGTTGGAGAAAAATTGTCCGTCTTTTGTTTTCCAACATTAGTATATGTCTTTTAAATTGTAATGAAAGAAACCTTGGTATATTATTTTGATGATCCCAAGGAATGAAAGCACATTTATGTTTCATTGGAATCCTAGAGTTTTTTTCATTGTTATCCCAGAGGACCACTAGCTACAGATTCACTGACCCCTTGGATGAAATCATTTTCAATATTTGATATCACTATCAATTTATGGTGGTAGGGTATGAATCTTCCTTTTAAATGACATTTGGATTCCCAAATACGTTTAGAATAAGTCTCCTTTTCACCTCCCAAGATGTGGTATTCCCTCTTCGTCCCCATGTCATTTCTTCTTCTAAAATTGTTAATTCCCTTATGGAGACCCAATCACTCCCATTCTCTTCATTCAATTTTCATAATAAATATTTCTATTACCCTCACCCCACTCAGTTTGAATTTTTTTTTTAGCATGTTTGATTATCTCATTGTGAGACTTAGTTTGAGAAGGTTCTATTGGGTAGTTTCTTATAACTGATCTCATGAGTGGGTGCGTGGAAAACCCCACACCTTTATATTCCTTGGATATTCCCAAATCAAGTTTTATGGAAGATGTAAGAGCTAGTTGTAAATTTTAAAAGAAAAAGGTAGATGAATTAAAACTATTTCTTGGTAACAGATTTAAGCTAAATGAAATTTCTCAAATAGGAAAATGTAGCATTAGTTGGTTGCTCCACTAATAAGATAATGTCTAGGGATTATTTGCATAAATAAATGAAGGAAAACTTCACTCCCTTATTTAGTTTTGAGCCCAAAATTCTGTCATCAGTAAAAAATTGGATGAATTGGATAATGTGCTCAAGAGATGATGCAAACAAGTTTTTATTAATGAATTGGATATAGGGCTACCATGTCCTTTTGACTTAAAAGTAGATGGTGGGTTTTAACACTAGCTTAGAATTAATGGATATCACTTATGTTTGGGTCCATATTTCTTGCCCCACCCCACTTATCCTCTAGTCTATAGATGTATTTAAATAAATTGGGAATGTACTTGGGTTTTTATTTTAAGCTAACACTTCTTTTCAACCCTCCAATTATATGGGTATGGCATGAATTTTATTCAGTTTAGAAATATCTAGTGGCTTAGTAGATTCAATCAAGATCCAACTCGGGGACAGTAACTACTATCAAAATATGGACTATGAAGGACTATGTTTTTATTGTAGGAGAGGCCACTCTTGTAAAGGATTGTTTTTGGTCAATGCATCGTAGGGTTTGGAAGAAAAAAGTGGAATTCGTTTCATAAGTCATTATGGCCATCTCACCTACTAATCAAGGCATGGGAAATCCCTCTTCTATTATAAGTCTATATTGTAGTAACAATGACAACTTTGGATCCAACTAGGATATCCTTACCTCCCCAACCACCATGGTATCAAATTCTTTATCTAGTAACTCTTTTTTACATCCTACGCCACTTTCTTTTCATTTTGAGAAAAATGTTACTTTTCATTCTCTCAAGAATATCCTACCCTTCTCTAACCCAGGATCTACCCTAGACTTCCTTATTAGGTCATCTTCTCTCTTTGAAAACAAGTGATCCCTACTTATCCCTCTCCTAAATACCCACTCAATGCCACCCCTTCCCCCACCCCCCCCACCAAAATGCCCCCTCTTTTGTTGACCCCCATCTAGTTCTTACTATGAACACTATGTTGGCTTGAGGGGGCCTGACCCAAGTTTGGAGTTATTTAGCCAAACAAATCCCTGTACTATTGGCCCTTTCGGCGACAGCTCACAGAGCACGGACTGAGGTCTCACCCGAACTAGTATGGGGGGATGCTAGAACCAAGTTCTTGCACCCTTGAGATCTCTGAGGGGTTAGTTTAGTCCAACTGTGAATACCTTCACATAGGTCACTTTTCGCACTTTCTTGACCTGTGAGGCCTTCGCACTCTATTATACTTGCCTTCACACAACCCTAATGAGGGGCTGGGGTGATTGCGCGCTGCTAAGGCAACGATTTGCGCTCTTTCCCTAAGTACACTGCGGATATTACTTATCTTCTTATAGCTATTAGTTAACTTTGTGTAAACAAATGTTTATCTTATATTCACTTATTCAACAAATTCATATAAGTTTGCGCAACAAATAAATAGTGAACTTGCAATTCATACCTAATATGCTTCAATGCATAAAACAAGAAGAAGACAGACAGAATGATAAGAAACTTCTCTTTATTATTTTCTCAATGGTTACAGACTTGACTCACCCAATGCACTCAACTGTAGGGGTCCGCGCACTCAGTTATGGACTACTAGGCCTCTATGCACTCAGCTGCAGAGCCTTCTCCTACTCTACAACCCATAGACTTGACTTTACACTTCAACTTAGACTCAATGCTTCATCTTCTCTTAGATTGTTCTATTTTATTAGCTTTATTTACACTTAGAGCCTCGCTCTATTTATACAATCCCATGGTTTGCAGACCATGGGTAGAACTCTCAAGCCGACACTACATTACAAAAGTAAGGGTGGATAACCCTATGACTCAATTACAACTTCGGACTCCACGCCCACAAATCATGGAGTCTTTACATCGAACTTAGTCAAAACTTCGGATTTAAGCCCCAAAACTTGCCTTGGGGGATCCTGTGCCCAATAGGCCCTCAACACAAACATCGTGACTTGCCCTCGAGTCACTCTGTCGATGCGGAGATATTCACGTAGAGACCTCCCAACTCTCCTCGAACTGCTGTAAGGTCGGCAGCGCACTGAGCAACTACCTATTGTACCTCCTGCACACATTGTTCGGAGACCGCGGTATCTAAACTACTTCCCTTTATATGCTCTTGTGTCCCTTGCATTTGCACAAGCTTGCCTTCAATTGTGGTTGTGATGACAAAGCCCTCGTCGATCCATGGTTGGACGCGCACCTTTAGAACCGCTTCTTTGTGTCGCACTAAGTCTACTTGCTCCTTAAGCACTCTTTCTTGTTGCATTTGCAAAAGCCTCTATGTAAGGGCCACCATTTGCAAGGTCCCTTTGACATCATCATATTTTTTCTATAGCTCACGCACCTATGTTTCTAAGTGTTGTATGTTCGGGTCCTCCTATAGAGTGGTGAGGACCTTGAACGACCCTTCCAACATTTTGGTGTAGTCCTTCACTGCACTGCTAATCTCTTCTTCTTCCACCATAGTGCATTCCTCCCTTAAGCAAACTTTTTCCTTCATAAGTAGTTGGATCCTAATATCACCTTATTGGATCTCTTCATCAGGTCCCAAGTGTTCCTCTTCTTTCAAGGCTTTGCGATCTGTCATATCCACGGGCGCTGCTATTCACGAACTAGGCATGATATATTTCATTGATATTTCATTGTTTGCTTCATAAACCAGCCTAGAAGGCATCTGTTCTGTCAGTTTCTTGCACGTCGCCCTATAAGCCCATAGGAATGTTGGTATGTGCAAGTCCCAATCACTTCACTACATATTACATACATTGTTCAACACTTCACACACTTTATTAAAGGCTTCCATGTGGATAACCTTCTACACACTTGTTCTTTCCACATTTTGTCATTCCAATTTGAGGAGTCGTTCATGCATTTCCCCCCCAACACATGCATATTTATCATATTTTCCATCGTGAAGTTCATGTGCATCCGCGCAAGTTGTTTACCATATGCATGTACCCACCTGGACAAATGTGTACGCGGACCATCCCATACATTGTATTTATCTGTTAGTCGCATCTTAGGCTTCCCAAAATGTGTTCGCATCATTCTCCTGCATTTGCGCCAGTCCTCAAAGCTTCCTTGGTGCGTACCCCACCACCTTGCTGGTGTAGCGTGCAGTACCCACTTCAAATCCTCGAAACATTGCTTTTCTGGCACCTTCCTTTCAAATCTATTCAAGAAAGAATCTACCTCACATAATCCATCATAAGTAGGCATATTCCTCACTTCTATTGATGCGCAGTACAGTGATCTTGTCATCATGTTATAGTTCAGTGTGGTTGCCTTGTGTAACCAGTTCTACCATCGCTTTATCTCTTCATCTGAATCCAACATACAAGAGCTTTTGCGCTCCCATGAGATTCGTCCATCCACGGTGAGATTTACCCAGTCTTGCTCTTGCGCAGTTATATTGTAGATGCACTCCAAATTGTCATCGCTTTCATAGTCATGCACCAGGTCTGTATAGCATGATCCCTCTGTAGGGTCCAAGGGTATAACTACGCACAGAGACTTCTTCTCAAAAATCATCTTGCGGTTCTTCAGATTAATCACCCCATTCATGTCAGTGGCCCAATCAATTCCTAAGAGCACGGGGTAGGGATCGTTGTCATCAATAATCTCTATTACTTCAAAGTCTGCTACTGTGCTCACTCTTTCAATTTCCACAGTGATTCCCTACAATCTCCCCATAGGTATTATCTTTTGCTGGTTTGCCATTCGCTGCTAGATAGGAGACCATTCCAGCGTAGGTCTTCCCATGCGATCCCATGTGTGCTTCGGCAGAATGTTCACGTCCGATCCTAGGTCCAGAATTACTTGGTCCATCTCATATTCTCCAATCTGCATGATCAACCTCATTTCTCTTCCTATCCTTGTCGTATGCTTTCCAATCTTCCGGACTTCGTGCGGCTCCCCTACCGTGGTCCCAGTGCATCTGTTAATAAGTTCCTTCAATACTTTTACAGCCTTACTATCACGCAGTAGTTTCATGCATGTTTCTAGGAATGTCATAAGCATAGATGGGTCCATTTTCAGCTCCGATATATCTTTGCTTCCTAAAGTGGAGGCATCAACAAAGCTCTTCTTAGCTTCCATGAAGGTTTCCTTAGGACACTCCAAATCAAACTCTGCTTCTTTTGTCGGAGCCTTGTGAACCCAAGTACTATCTTCGAGTTGTTTTCCTTTATCATCTCCCGTCGTAATTCCACGTCGGAACATAATGTTCACATTTGGATCTTCATCGCATGGCTCAGACCTCATCATCTGCAGGTTCTAAGTCAGGGGAGGTGGTAGTGCTCCCTTGTCGCCCATCCTAGATATTAGCATAGGACAATCCTCCATCTCATGATCAAACAAGGTACAATACAGACATGATGGATGCATTGGATTCATACAATCATGGGCATAATTTCTTGGCCCTTCGCAATTATAACATATCAGTAGTATGCAACCTCTTCTAGGTCCTCCTCCACCTCGGCCTCACCCACGCCCCTGAAATCTGGTTCATGCCGCTCATGTGTTCTGGTCAAGGGGCTGCGTTTCAACCTGAACTCTATAGGTGGGAGTTCTATCCATCATCATCTCATAGCTTCTACAAGTGCACTCATCATGTCCAACCGATCTACAAAAACTACAGAACAACTGTTGCGAATTTTGTGTGTACTTCTGTAACAAATGGTAGTTTTCTGTACCATGATTTCCTCCTATTTGAAAAATCGCGCACCACAAAGCAGGCGCCATGATAGGTCTTTCTTGTTCCTCTGGTCTTAACGGAATCGGTCCTCCTCCCACAAGGTAATTTGTGAACACCAGGCAATGGTCCTTGTCATGACCCTGACCCTTACATTTAATGCACCAAACTTCTTCGTACACTTCTAGTCAGGTTGTCCTATCCTGTTTCAGACTCTACATCTCAAGGAATAAGTTTTTCAACTGCGCGTGGATCTGATGAACTCCTAGGTTAGGATCCTATATCGGGGTCTCATGCAGCCTCGTTGCAATCTCCAAGGCCTCTGCCTGAGTCATTAACCTTTGTTGCGACAACGCATTCCTCAAATATGGTGTTAGAGATGCTACAAACCATTCGTGGTTTTTTCCATCTGTCAAAGTCATATTAGCTTTGCGAATCGTGCACTTCAGCCTTTGATCCAGCTCTTAAGGAGTCTCGCCTAGTAGCATTGTGATCTTTTTTTAATCTAATGATCGATTGTGCCTTTGACTTAAGCCTGCTAAATTCTTTGTTCAGCGCAATTTGGCTATCCACAATCCCCGCATTTGGATTGTCATTAGAATGCTTAATATACTAGGTCAGCGCACGATCCTGCAAAGTGCTGACCATCATCACTTTATTTATATTATCATCTGTAACTCCCTGCACTTCCCATATGGCTCTTATCATGAACCAAAACTGGTCTAGATCTTCATTTCCTACTCCCTTGAACACAGGCAACTTTATCGCGCTTACCATATTGACTCATAGTGGTGGCGGAGGTGGTACGGGTGAAGATGGAGGTGAAGGCGGTGAAGTTGGTGGCAGTGTGGGTGGGGGTGGTATGCGCGGAATCCTCTGCCTTATAAAATTGATTTCACTTCGCGGCGAGAACTTCGTGAGCTTTTCCTCATCCCTTTGTGGAGGTGAAATCAAAAGACTATTCTCTGGTCCCTTACTTCCTTCGTTTTTGTAGGTTTTTTTACTTCGCATAGCTTTGAACATCAGGGTAATTGCATAACCCTCTTTTCACATAATAAAATTTTAATCCAAGTATTCAGAGACTTTACGTACTTACCTCACAGTCCTTTGAGAAAGCATCACTCAGCCTGGCTATAGCTAATTGAAGTATCTACCGCGAACTTAGTAATGAATCCTCTTATAATTCGATCAAGCTAGTGATCAACACTGTGCATGATCTTATCCTCCGATGCTTCCAATCTGCGCACCAACTCTAGGATCCACATAATAGGATTGTCAAGCTTCCACCTTCCTTGGCTATCGGCTAGCTTCGCAATCCACTCATACAACTTAGCAGGGAAATATGCGAAAAACATTTCGTGGATCTCTGTGTACAGGTAGTAGTCTAACCACTCTTCCTTTGATAGTCATAGATTCCTGTTCTCCTGTGCCACGAACTCGTGAATCCTCCTGTCCAACCAACCTTTAATTTCCTTCTTAGTTGGATTCCAGTGATACAACATCAGACATCTCTATGTAGATTCCGGTCTTGGCAATGAAACCATTTGTTGGCTTGAGGGGCCGTGACCCAGGTTTGAAGTTATTTAGCCAAACAAATCCCTATACTACTGGCCCTTTCGGCAATAGCCCGCAGAGCGCGGACTGAGGTCTCACCAAAAGTAGTATGGGGGGATGTTGGAACCAATTTTCCACACCCTTGAGATGTCTACGGGGTCGGTTTAGTCCAACTATGAATACCTTCGCACAGGTCACTTCACACACTTTCCTGACCTACGAGGCCTTCGCACTCTGTTATACTCGCCTTTGCGCGGCCCTAATCAGGGGCTGAGGTGATTGCGCGCTGCTAAGGCAACGATCTGCGCTCTTTCCCTAAGTACATTGTGGATATTAATTATCTTCTTATAACTATTAGTTAACTTCGCGTAAATAGATTCTTATCTTATATTCGCTTATTCAACACATTCATATAAGTTTGCGCAGCAAATAAATAGTAAACTTGCAGTTCATACCCAATATACTTCAATGCATAAAATAGGAAGAAGACACACAGAATGATAAGAAACTTCTCTTTATTATTTTCTCAATGGTTACAGACTCGACTCACCCTGTACACTCAACTGCGGACTACTAGGCCTCTCCACACTCAGTTGCAGAGCCTTCTCCTAATCTACAACCCAAAGACTTGAATTTACACTTCAACTTAGATTCAATGCTTCATCTTCTCTTAGATTATTCTATTTTATTAGCTTTCTTTACACTTAGAGCCTCGCTCTATTTATACAATCCCATGGTCTGCGTACCATGGGTAGAACTCTCAAGCCGACACTACATTACAAAAGTAAGGGCAGACAACCCTATGACTCAATTACAACTTTGTGCTCCACGCCTGTTACACAGTAATTTGTCACCGTTGGTCACCGTCCCTGTTACCCTTGCTTTCGTACATTGGAGGACACATTTATGGACTTGTGACCAGTGACACAACCAAAAAACACTTGCATTGTATTCCCCTAAGTATGAACTTCATATTCCCTGAAGACACTTTTGCAGATTATCCCTAAAAAGTGCCCTTTTTCCATTAGCGCGGCTTCACAGTGTCTTGCCCACGCCAATGACTCAGTTCCTTAAAAGGGGGCGCGCCCATTAACGCCCTGTCATAGAGAAAAGCCCGCGCCACCTAAATTTGGTTATGATTTTCAGCCAGCGCGCACTCATATATTTTTTCCTCTCTGTTCATGGAGTTCTCTGAGGGAAAAATCCTCATGGAAGTGGTCGAGTGTCATCTTTTTATCCATGACAACTAAGTTCAGTGGCTATTCAGGGATAATGCTAATCTTCAACAGGCGTCCTGATACAATGCATACTCCTTCCTCCTTTATCTATAAATGACTGTCCTCCTGCATTAAACCAACTAGTTTTGCTAGAGCTATTGTGAGTGCTGAAGTAATGCTGGAGTGATAGTGAGAATTGTAAAGTATAGAGGGGTTATGCTGCCAAAATATTGAGAGAGAAGAGGTCACTTTGCAAGGCGTATTTAGCTGCTTGCCCAGTCAGAGGAGGTTCAACGTCAAAACCATTGGTTGTAATCTTTCTCTGTTTTTACTCATTAATAGACGACTATCATTATGGTTCCACTCATGTGTCTTTATCATGGTATTTGAGTTATATCTTTTCTGACCGATATATAATTGCATATACTGGATTTTATGCTTGTGATTGTATCGTTCTTTGCATGTGCAGGTGTCCATTCACGAGGATCGTGGGGATTGTGACCAGCCGGAGCAACGGAACGGGAGCGACGATTCTTCTACAACTACTAGCGTTGGAATCCAGGTAGACCATCATGATCGATCTCTGATTTGTGCAATTAGGAACCTGCGTGTTAGCGTTGTGTGATTGTTGCTAGACCCGTGCTGGGCTAGTGGGATCGCCTCTGTCCGCAGAGGGGATTTACCAGTTCAACAATTTGGCGACTCCACTGGGGAGAAGCTTGTTGCTTGTTTTTGTGTTGTTTGATTTGTAAACTGTAGACAGAGCCTGAAGCACGGCCAGATAGACTTCGAAACACTAGTGCTATGCAGTAGTGAAGTAGATCAACGCCACTTCAGTCAATCTCCGGTTTAGTTTACAAACTGAACAATTTCAACCTTGCCTTGCATGCCAATTTTTCTCTTGTTTACTGGTTTGAATAGCTTTCTGGGCTGAATTTCTTGCTGTTTATTGCTTGCTGGCCTTTTTAGATATTGTAAACCAAGCCTGGGACTACCTGTTTTGTTTTTTTGCCTGGCAAACTTGATTAGCACGGTTTTTCTTCTGACAGTCGCGCTGGTTGGTGCATGTTGCTATCAGACAACCCGCGCCAATCCCTTTATATCGCGATTTGCAGTCTGACAGTCGTGCCAGACTTGTGAATTTTCTCAATTAGTTTGTTTGTCAGCCTTATGAGCTTGGATCTGTATCATTTTGCATCTTTTACACCTCCTGGAAGTTTGTTGGACTGTTATGTGACTGGTTGTTCTTTTCATCCTTCAATTGTTCGCCTTCTTCTATCGATTTTATATCTTGGCCCTAATGGCTTTGCATGTCAAGCCTTCTGTCGGGTTTATGGTTTGATGATCCAGTCGGTTTATCGGTTGCTTTTCCACATTCCTCTAGTAGTTGTACAAGTTTTGCATTCTATGCTGCAAGTAACTCAATTTTAGCTTGCTTAGTTTCTTGTTTGACTTCAGTTGGACTTAGATTACATAGTTCTTTGAAGATCTTGGAGTTTTCTTTGCGTGAATATGTCATTTTTCATGTTTCAGAATTGGTTCTACATTCTTTGAGTGAATTACCTGTTTAGTGTATATCTCTTGAAATCTGTTTGAGTGCATCATACTATTTTCAAAGAAAAGAAAAAACGAAAAGATTTTTTGCTTTTTATTAATTAGCATTTTTAGTTAATTGTTGCTTTTAAAAAAGAAAAAGAAAAACATTTTCATTTCTTGTTATTAGCTGCATTAGAATCTTTGTGATCATTTTGTTTGTATAAAACTCTCAACTCTCTCGTAGATAGAGTTCATTCAATGAAACGATACAATTTTCGCATATAGTTTGCATTTAGGAAATTTCAAGAGACCACATACGGTAAGACCGAAAACTGAAACTTAATTAAAGATAAACCGTAAAATGAATTCAACGAACCTAACAACGCATTGAAACATAACGCTCACATTCTAGAGGTCTAGGTTAGAGATGTGTTCTGGCATCTTTAAACCTGGTAGTTTATCATTGAGTGGTTGGGTGATTCCTCCACGGTGAAACGGTAAGTGCCAGCACAGATTGTGCTCCCACGTACCGTCGAGTATATATTGGGAGACCCCTATAGGCTTGCAACCTTTGATCCATAAGAAGCTGAGTCTGCCGCCCTACAAGCTGTAATGCACTGAACACAGCATTCGGGAAGATTGACTGCAGTACGGGAAGTCCTTTGTGTTCATCTGATCGCCAAGGTGTATAAGCAGTTTTAAGGATTGTTTGGAAAACCTTTTACCTAGTTTTCCAGAGTAGTCACTTTTGATCCTTTTCAGACTCTCTAAAAGAAAAGGTGTAAGTGAGCAGCTTGTCACTTCGTGCTCATTAAACAATCGAAGGAGACTAGAGTCATCTTTTCATCCTTTTCTCGACTCTTTAAAAATGAAAAGGTCAAGTTCAATGTCTTAAAATCTATTTGGCCACGATCACATAACCCGGTTAAATTTTGTTTGCGTTAGTCTGAGTAGGGACTGGTTTCGCTAGATTCCCTAGGATTTTTGTGAAGTCTCATCCTGGCGGAACTACCAATCTCGTCTTCCGAGAGTCCGGTTGTGAGTCAAATTCTCCCTATTGTTCCAAGTATACAACCGATTAGCTCTCGTGCTCCAGGCAACGAGGATTACCAATTTTATACGAACCCTATTTGGGAACCTTCTCAAAATGGTATCCCTTTTTGGGAATATACTTGTCCTCAGAAACCTTTTCCTTATGATATAGAAATTCCATCACCTACTACGACTGACGAATCCGGCGTGCCAGGGGACGAGATTCCTAGCACAATGGAATCTACACATGTTAGTAGGACTGCTACTACCGGGGGACTGCCTCTTGGATATAGAGCATTGCGTGATTTTATATCGTCTCCCTTTCCAACTTCTATTTGGTAACCACCTGTCTTTTCCAATACAGAGCCTTCGACTCCACCACCTCGCAGTACAAATGTTACCTTGGTGACAACCCCTCCAATTATATCTGTGGCTTCTTCGACCCCTATTTTTAGCCGACCTTCGTCCTCTTTATTTGCAGGCTTTGATCCTACATCTAATGCCTCACTTGGGGGGCAGTATGATCAGTATCTACCACCCTTTGGTACTAGGACAGGTCAGCTGTTAGTTGGAGAGCTTTCGGTTCCACTATCCATAGATTGGGGTTCTACCTCTTATCATGGTGGTCAAGCGTCATATGCTCAACCTGAACAACCACACCAGCAAAATCTACAAGGACAATCCTTCCAAGGAAATCCTTTTCCTTCTAGTGGTCCCTTTTTTACTCCTCATACACAACCTACTGGTAATCCAGGCCAACCTTCCACTCAACAAGCTCAACCTGGTCTCCAACAAGGTTCTCATACTGGACAAACTGGTCAATCATTTGTTAATCCGAATCAACCTAACGTCCAGTATACCCAAGTTTCCGGTCAAACTGCCTAAACAATTGGTCAGCCAACTGTCCAGTATACTCAATCTTCTCAACCTCAAACACAACCATCTGGTATGATAGGACAACCCTCTGCTGCATATCAGCAGGGAGGCCAACCTCAGTATCAGCAGGGAGGCCAACCTCAGTATCAGCAGGTAGGCCAAACTCAGTATTAGCAGGTAGGCCAACCCCAATACCAACAAGGTTATCCTTCTGCCCAGATAGCTCAAGGTTATCCGTCTACTGGCGCTGCTCAACCTGGCACCTGGACCCAAGTCGGATCCCAAAATCCGTCTGGTTCTCAAATGCAGGCTGGAGGTCAATCTCAAACGTTTTATCAAACTCAGCCTGGGTCTCAAACTCAATTTGGGGTCCCACCACACTACGGTTACCAACAACCTCAAGGCCAACCTTTGTTTGCTCCTTATCAAAATTATCAACAGCCACATGCTACTTCTGCAGCATCGTTTGGTAATCCATATGCTGGAGGGAAAAACACAAATCCCTACGGCCAACATACTATGGGGGCAAATCCGTCAGGGCAAGGCCCTTGGGGGCCACCACCACCTGGTTGGAACCCGGGTGTTCCATCATTCCAGCAGCCTCAGATGTCATTTAATCCTCAGTTACCATTTTTAGCGACTTTAGAATTACCGGATGTGTCTAAACTGACTAATGATCCTATCCTTCATAATCTTTATTGGCCTCCGGTTCCTACCAAAATTCCTGGTGCTTGCCCGAAATTCGATGGTAAAGCTAATGAAGATCCACAAGCTCATGTCATGACTTATCATCTATGGTGTTCATCTAATTCATGGCTTGATGATTCGATTCGGCTTCGCCTCTTTCAAAGGACTCTCACTGGCTCCGCCGCTAAATGGTATATTGAGCTAAATCGTGGATCCTTTCAGGATTTCAACTCGTTGGCTATGGCATTCCTTACTCATTTTCAGTTGCCCATTTGTTATGAAACGGGCACGCACCTCCTCACGTCCTTATGACAATCAACTGCTACGCACATCTCTAATCACATTCATGAATGGAGACGGCGTAGACGTATGATTAAATTTTGGATTCCCGACCAGCTTCTTACAGATTGGTTCACGAATTCGTTCGTCCCTCCAATAGCTCGGGACATTACTATGGGAGCATGTGTTACTGAAGAGCAAGCTATCGCGCGTGCTCAATACCTCGACTTAGTCTATTCTCAGTCGGGTACATTATATGATTATTTGCCTAATGCCACTAGACCTGGAACATCCAAAGCCCTGCCAACACCTACAGTTGACGACATTATTGGGTCTATGAGTTCATCCTCCAAGAAAAATTCCGCGAATCCTGGGAAGCAAAAATCAATTGCTCCAAATGAAAACACTTCTCAGGTTACACCTCCTTCTAAACCTACCTCCAAGGTTAATGCCGTTCAGTCAACCAAGACAGACAAAACCTCGAAATCAAAAAAGAAAGAGAAAGGGAAAACAAGTCGGAACAACCTAAGCAGGAACAACCTAAACCTCAATCTGAGGAGAGTGCCAAACGCAAACCCAAGTATCCTTGTCTTATCTATGATGAGGATCACTATACCAAGGACTGCCCTCAGCGGTCTGAAGTAAGTCGTTTGTTGAAAGGCGCTCCTGGGGTCCCTGCGGTGCTTAAAGAACCTTTTCCTTCACAGCAAACCCAAATGGTTGCTGACCCCACTCAACCTCCCTCTTCCTTCGGTTCCCAAGTGTTTATGGCGGGAACGATCCCTGTTAATATCAATACTCGAACAAAAGATTATCCGTCTGCCGACAAGGAGCCTGAGGTCACCCCTAGTGCTCCTCCGTTCAGCTCAAGCCCTCTCCACATCGAGAGACCTAGTACTGAAACGCCTATTCGACCCCCTCCAAAAGGAGTACTCCGGAACTCTTCTTACAACCCAAATTCCCGTGCTGCTCAGCACTATAATATCGTTGAGGATTTAGCCCAGACTCCGTCGGCTATGTCCGCTTTAGAAGTTCTCCAGAGCTGCCCCTCTCAGAGGAAATCCTTTCTATCCGCTATCGGCGGCATAGATCCGGCAGACTCGGATTTCATTACGTTCGACTTAGACCGCCATACTCAGAGACTACCTCCCCAAATTGCCTTTCTCATACAAGTTGTTATTGATAAGAAAACTATCCATCGCACAATCATTGATGAAGGTGCTTCAACTTGCATCATGTCTGTTGCCTGTTGGAAAGCTATTGGTTCTCCAACGTTGAGTTAGTCTCCTACAACCTTGGAAGCTTTTGATGGAAGAGCATCCTGTCCTTATGGTATTCTCCCACGTTTACCCATTTCTTTGGAAGGGAAAACGGTCGAGATGGAAGTTGAATTCGTTGATGCTACTTTAACCTACAACCTCCTTCTCGGACGTAGCTAGATTTATGCAATGCAAGCTGTTGCTTCCTCTTACTTTCGTATCATTCGCTTCCCTCACCAAGGGAAGATTATTACGGTCGACCAGCTGAATTTTTTCACTTCCTCTTCAGAAGGAACTATCCCTTTTGTGGAGCATACCTCCAAATCATTTGAGAGTTTAGGTCACAGAATTTTTAAAGATCCTGCCCTTATGGGTGTTTTTCCAGCCTCGCCTCCGAATGTCGCTTCCATCAATATGATTTCTACTTGTCTTGATCCATGGATCGTTCCTCCCATCGACCAAGTAGAATCTTGGGGCGACCAGATTCCGTTGAGTCCAGCCGAACTCAACTATGTTGAAATCGTAGCTGCATCGGCTCCTCTTTTTGAAGTTGCTCTTTCGAGCAAAATTTTCCACACATTCACTCCATCCTTAGGGATCGCAGATCAAACTTCTTCGAATCCTTTAAAAGAAATATTTTCTTCCGACGAAGCTATTATAGAGACTATGTCTCTCGAGGAACCTCCTTGGCACGCTACCCATCATCGTTCCTCGTTTCTCTCTGTCCCTCAGGATGTGCCACCTCCTATTCAATGGTTTGCTCCTTGTTTCCCATTCTGATTCCTTCAGTCACCTGTTCAGTTTTACCAAACCTCTTCTGAAGGTAATATGGCAAACATTATGCAAACCCAGCCTATTGACATCTCTATTAAACCAGGGATCATCGAACACGTTCATATCGAGGTCACTTGTACTCCGGAGGAGATTCAACTTTATTCGAACCTTTTTCGCGAATTTCATGATGTTTTTGCTTGGTCCTATGAAGAAATGCCCGACATTGATCATAGCATAGTGGTGCATGAAATCATCACGTACCTAGGTGCTAAGCCTTTTCGTCAACGTTTACGTCAAGTACACCCCCGAAAGGCTGCAAAAATCAAGGCCGAAGTATAAAAACTTCTTAAAGCTGGTTTTATTTATCCTATCCCTCTCACAGATTGGGTTTCTAATATCGTACTTGTCACTAAAAAATAGGGAACTATTTGCGTTTGTGTTGATTATCTTGATATCAATCGGGCCTATCCTAAAGATAATTTCCCCACACCATTCATTGATCAGATTATTGACGAGTGTGCGGGAAGCGAGATGTATTCCTTTATGGACGGTTTTTCTGGTTACAACCAGATCAATATTGCTCCCGCTGATCAACACAAGACTGCTTTCATCTGTCCGTGGGGTACCTTTGCTTATAAGAAGCTCCCTTTCGGTCTCAAAAACGCCGGCGCTACCTTCCAACGTGCAATGTCCTACGTTTTTCATGACATCCAACACATCGTACAGCCTTACCTGGATGATCTTCCAGCTCATTCAACCAAGCGTCAGGACCACCCTGCTCATCTTTGCGAGATATTTCTTCGTTGTCGACACTACCGCATCAGGCTTAATCCTCATAAGTGTGTCTTCTACGTAGAATCGGGTCGACTTCTTGGATTTGTCGTCTCCCACAAGGGCATTCGCCTAGATCCCCTCAAAGTCGAAGCTATAGTGAATCTCCCTCCCCCTGCTACCTTACAACAATTGCAAAGTCTGCAAGGAAAAGCGAATTGTTTACGTCGTTTTGTTCCAAACTACGCCGAAGTGGCTAAAGGTTTTACACGATTGCTTAAAAAGGATGTCCCTTTTCATTGGGATGCTGTGGCTCAAGAATCTTTTGAGCATCTCAAGGGTCTCCTTGTCTCTGCTCCATTGCTTCGCCCTCCAAACTAACATCGTGACTACAACCTATATTTAGCTGCCGCCGACACCACTATCGGTATGGTTCTTGTTCAAACTGACGACGATGACACTGAGCATGTCATTTATTATCTCAATCACAACCTCCTAGATACAGAAACTCGATATGCACATGTCGAGAAGTTGGCGTTAGCCGCCATTTGCGTTGTCCAACGTTTCCGCCATTATATTCTGTTGCGTACTACTACCATGATTTCTGATTGCAACCTCATGACGTATATCTTGTCACGCCAGTTGCTGAGGGGCAAATACTCAAAGTGGATTGTCATCCTCCAAGAGTTTGACTTGGAGTTCGCTACCGCCAAGTCCAATAAATCGCTGGTTTTTGCTGAGTTAATTTGCTCTTTGCCATCTTCTTCTTCGCCATCTCACACGGAAGATCACATCCCGGATGAGACCTTGTTTCTCATCAGCACCCTCGATCCCTGGTATGGTGACATTCTGGTATATTTGCAAACGTCCTCCTTTCACCCAGGCACTTCCAAAGACGCTCGGCGAAGGATTCGTCATCAATCTCAACCATATCGTATCATTAGGGATACCTTATATCGCCTCGGCGCCGACTCTGTTCTCCGCCGTTGTCTTACTCACGAGGAGGCTGAGAGAGTCTTGAATGACTGCCACTCAGGTGCTTGTGGCGGTCACATGTCCAGCTATGCTACCGCTCAAAAAATTCTCCGTGCTGGCTATTTTTGGCCTTCCATCTTCAAGGATTGCATTCTTGCAGTCTGTTCCTGTCACGAGTGCCAAATTTTCCAGCGGAAGATGCGAGCACCCCCCGCTCCTTTGCACCCTGTTGTTACCATCGTCCCTTTTGCCAAATGGGGCATTGATTATGTCACCTGTAACCCTTGCTCGGCCGGGGGGCATGGGTTCATCATCATTGCCATCGATTATTTTACTAAATGGGCCGAGGCGATGCCTACACTGAATGAAGACGGTCACACAGCGGCGCAATTTTTATTTAATCATGTTATTTCGCGATTCGGCATCCCTCAAGCCATCGTCATTGGTCACGGAAAGCATTTCCAGAATCATATGATGACAAAACTAACAACCCACCTAGGCTTAAAGCATGATAGTTCTACTCCATACTACCCTCAGTCCAATGGCCAAGTTGAAGCGATTAACAAAATCTTGGTTACAATGCTGCAGCGCACTGTTGGCATGCACAAGTCTAACTGGCATTTGATGTTGTTCCCTGCTTTGTGGGCTTACCGAACTTCCGTGAAGGATGCCACTAGTTTCACTCCATTTCAACTAGTCTACGGACTAGAGGCTACCCTTCCAATCGAGTGTGAAATCCCTTCATTAAAATTAGTCGTCGAGCTGCTTCCTAACACTACCCCATTAGAAGAACGCCTCCTTTATTTGGAGCGTCTAGATGAGACTTGTCGCCTAGCTAATCTGGCCATCGAAATGCAAAAGAGGCGAGTCAAATCTCACTTTGACCAGACTGTTCGTCCACGTTCCTTCAATGAGGGAGACTTAGTTCTCCTATATGATCAGGCAAACGAGAAGTTAGGACCAGGAAAGCTCGAATCCATGTGGCTCGGCCCTTATATTGTCAAGAAAGTTTTGGATAAAGGAGCCTATGAGTTAATAGATTATGAAGGAAATCCTCTCGCGCAGCCCCGTAATGGGCTGTATTTGAAAAAGTACTATGCGTGATGCTAGTACACTTCTTTTTGTATATACATGTACTCTAGCAAGTGTGTTGTGTATGTGTGTTAGAATTTTTTATAGACTCGATCGTCACTTGTCGCTTATTGTGTTTTCCGCTTCTTGTGCAGATGTCTAATACACCTTATATTGGTTTCGTTGATGGTGCCTGTCGCAGTACTCGTAACTTATCCTCTGCGGCATGGGTGATCTATGATCCTCATGGCGAGCTGATAGATCTTCAAGGTGTCTGTTTGGGTCGTACCACAAATAATGTCGCCGAGTATTGTGCCGTAATCGAGCTCCTTACTGAAGCAATTAATCTTGGTATTCGTGCATTAGTGGTAAACCTGGATTCTCAGCTTGTCGTCCACCAGCTCAATAGGTGTTATTCCGTCAGAGACCATCATATTTTAAGGTTGTATTTACGTGTAAGATTGTTAGAAAGGAATTTTGAGTTTATTACATATCAACATATTCCACGACAATTGAACACAGTATCTGATGCATTGGCTAATCATGTATTAGATAGACATTTGCAAAATTTGTAAATAACACATCATACAAGCAAGCACATGAAGACACAATGAGAAACCATAATCATATGTATATATATATATGTGTGAGTCAAAGTATTCGCGCCTCGCGCGTTACAAAAAACAATACATGTCCAAAGTCTATACAGCCGCTGACAGTGTACTCCTCAAAAATATGCAAAAATGAAACCTAGGTGTCTAAGCATGGTTATGCTCGTGATAGCATGTCACTGCTCGCACCAAACGTCTCAACATATGATGGACACGAGTAGACACTCCCACCGTGTGCCTCTGGTAAGCTCTGGGTACATCTGCCAATCTGCCGTAGTCTGGGATACCTCGAGTGAGTGCCTCGAGGTTCTGCACAAGATCATCCTCACCCTCTATCTGAGGATCTACTGCGGGTTGTGCTCTGCACACATGGTGGGGCAAATCAGCTGGTCGCTCTGCGCCAACATCTGTATACATATATAGACGCTGTTAGAAATAGACATGTATTAACAAAAAAAATTAAATACATAAAAACATAAAAAAACAAAGAGTTCTTACCCAGCTCCTCATCCCAATCCTCTCCGTCAGGTAGAGGGAGATCGGGATCTCCAGTGAAATCCGTGCCCGCATAGGGCCAGTCCTCTATGATTATCATCTGGTGTCGGAGCCAGATAAAGAACTCGGGCTTCCAGGACATCTGTTGGCCCCCTCCTCCTCTGGGCATAAGTTCTGCCCATCGATGCAATCTCGGTTCCCTCAGCACTGGATCTGCTACTATCCCTCCAGGTACCCGAAAAATCGGCAACCGCTCTAGGAAGAAGGTCACTAGGATTGACCCATACCCAAACTATTTGTTTCCACCCTGCTTACACTTGGTAAGCTGTCGTTTGATGTTGATCGTCACCGCTGAAGCCCAATCAAACAATGTCGGATGGAGACACTCGGTGGCCAGCAGCAAGTGATTCTTGCTGGCCTCATGGGGTGCCTATATACCTGCTGCCCGGGTAATGGTAAACAAAATGACTCGTAGAACCAAGCTGGGCACTGTGTTGATATCGATCTTCCCGCTGTTTACACCAAATCGTGCATTAGGACACACTCTGTCCTTCACCTCCTCGATCCTCTTTGCAGAATGTCAACTGCCTGTCAGAATAGGACGTGCACCCCGCTGTGATAGACCAGTAATAAAATAGACATCGGAAACATCCAATTCCAATGTCTGGTCCTTCAGGCGAAACACCTGATCCTCTACATCCCAAGCATCTACTATGAAGCGTAGTAGCTCAGGTTGTGCACGTAGGTATGAAGTGTGGAAGAATTTTTTAAGCCCGCAATCTCTTAATGCAGTCATGTAGTCATCATCCGCCAAAGCTAGGGCATCAACTTCATTGTGCTCTCGTTCTTTCCATTCTAACACCATTTTTAGCGAAATCCTGCAAACAAAGGACAATTTTCAATTGTTAGATAATTATTCAAGCATAAATTGAAAGAAATTTGCAAGTTTAACGGTCCAAATTGGTAAAAAATGAGATCGCGCCATTGGCATGACTGTTTCTAAAACAGTCGTGTTAATGGCGCGGCCTCTATGGAAAAATTCCGCCATTGGCGCGGTCCCGTGCCGGAAACCCGCGCCAATGGCGCGGACCTAAAAATTTGCAAATCCCTTTGCAGGGGGCTAAAATATGGATAAAAACTTGAAAAAATGGAATGAAAATAAATCTTGAGATGAGGCCTCTTACCTGTTGCAAACGGCGGCTCGAATGGTGTCCTGGACGATCAAAAATCAGCAGGTGATTTTGCACTAGAAACCCTCCAACAGTGAACTCATAAGGTAAAAAGTGAAAAGTAAATTTGTTTTTTACTTTTTTTTTTTTACCTAAAAATACATTAGAAGTGTTATTTTTAAGTATTTTTAGGATATTTTCATGTCGAAATGGGTTTTACGTTGTTTGTTGAATGATGACAGGGTCTGGTGCAGTTCAAACGAGCTTCTTTTTAACTTTTTCAAGCTCGGAAAAACCTAAGAAAATGTTACTTATGGTCTGCTTTCAGCTCTTTTCCTGACCTTTTAAAGCGGAAAAGATCGCCGAGTTCTCCCTCTTGACTCGTTAAACGGTTACTAAGAGGCGGTCGTTTTAAGTTCTTTTATCGACCGCTAAAATATAAAAAGATTACCAGGTTTTTTTCGTTTCAAACTCGTTAACGGTTACGAAACGACGTGATTTTGATCCCTTTTCTACTTTTTCAGGTCGAAATCACTATTCATGAAAAGTACTCCTCGGTCGTAATGATCGGGCGGTTCTTTCGGGCATCATTTTACACTTTTTCGAGCCCGAGAGACACAACTCTACGAAAAAGGACCTCTGGAGTTTTCTTTTCTGTGTCTTTTTTAAACTCTCTAAATATGAAAAAGACTCCGAGCTTTACCTATGTCGGACTCGTTAAACTATGACTACATTGGACTCATCATCATGATGAGACTTGAGCTTCTCCTCCCTAGGGCTCGTTAAACTTTTACTAGGTTGGATTCGACCGAAGGTCGAACTTATACTACAAGCATATGCTATCCCCATCAAGCTTGTTAAAAATAATTGGGGTACTCATCAGAAATGGCGGGGGAAAAAGAAAATTTTGGAACCGTAATTGTAGTCGTGTCGGTAGTATGTCGCTCTTGAACATGGCACTTCTCTGCTTTCGTGTCAGGGTGGGGATATCTCACTTTGTGTTTCACTTGCCTCCGTGGGTTTGGGTAATCCTATTTGACCTCTCATCTACTCATTGCCACGTCATCATGACCTCTAATCCATCGACGTCAAATACTGCCAACTCCACTGTCGTGCCACCTATGTCAAAGAGTTCAAAAATCTCATTTCACAACATTGTCTCTTCCCATCTCGTGTCGATGATGTGGGAAACATTATGGACCACCTTCGACGAAGATCACTTCCTGTCAACTTCAGCTCATTATCCAAGAAAGTGACCTAGAGACTCCCTTCCGGTACCTTGGAGCCTGCATGCCTCAATGGCAGGTTCTTCGTGTTCGACGCGAGTTTTCATCATCAGCCTCCGATCGGATGACTCTACGGGTGTTCGACACCGACTCATTTATTCGCACACCGTGGATTGTACCTATAGTACCTTGAGGACCATCGTCATTATTGGTGGCTCCTCTCGCGTCTGTTAATAGCTTTCATAATTGGTTGGTAATCAGACGATGTTCAAGCATGTTCGACTTCGACTCCTGTATTCACATGTTTGGACTTGTACTTTTTTCGGGTTTGGATGGAGCGCAAGACCCTGGTTCTAGTCTGTTGTGGACCAGGTTGCGATTTTGTGGATCATTATTACATGACTCAGTGATGGATGGCTGTGCCCATAACTGAGTCTTTTAGGATGGCTGCGACCATTCCTCTTATCATCATGGTCTCTTTAGCTGGGTGGCTGCGTCCATACCACAGACCTTCTTCGTATGTCTTTTGGATGGCTATGCCCATGCCTAGACTACATGTAATCGAAATATTAGTTGTATCTACATGCAGATTCTCGGCGGCAGCTATATGTGTTCTTGTAAAGCATTTCACCCCTCTCTCTCTCTCAGGCCTCATGCTTTAGGGGCATCTGTTACACATTAATTTGTCACCATTGGTCACTGTCCCTGTTACCCCTGTTTTCGTACATTGGAGGATACATTCTGGGACCTGTGAGCAGTGACATAGCCTAAAAACACTTGCATTATGTTTCCCTGAGTATGTACTTCATGTTCCCTGAAGACACCTTCTGTAAATTATCCCTGAAAAGTGCCCTTTTCCATTGGCGCAGGTACACAGTGTCTTATCCGCGCCAATCACTGAGATCCTCAAAAAGGGGCGCGCCCATTGGCGCTCTGTCCTAGAACAACACTCGCGCCAACTAAGTTTAATAATGATTTTTGACAAACGCGCACCCATATGTTTTTTCCTTTCAGATCATGAAGTCTTTTGAGGGAAAAAATCCATCTGATAGAGGTCGAGAGTCATCATCTATCCTTAGTAGCTTTTCAAAGATAATGTCGATCCACAATGGGCGTCCTAGTGCATTGAATCTTCCTCCCTTCTCCATTTATAAAAGTCTGTCCTCATGCATTAGACAAGCTAGTTCTGGAGTTCTAAGAGAGTTCTGGAGTTCTGGGAGTTCTAGAGTTCTAGGAGGTCTGGAGTAATGCTAGTTGTGATTATGCTTGTCTCGAGTGATAGTAAGAGTCTTGAAGCAAAGGGAGGTTATGCTGCCGGAATCCTGAGAGAGAGAAGGTCTATTGCAAGGCATACATAGCTGCTCGCCCAGCCAGAGAATAGGTTCAACGTCAGAACCTTGGTTGTATCTTTCTCTGCCTATCATTCATTAATAGATGACTACTTTTATGGTTCCATTCTCATTTGTCTTATAATGGTTAATGTGAATTACATCCTTTCTGACTGATGTATAGTTGCTTTTACTAGATTTTACGCTTTTGTTTGTCTTCTCTTTGCTTGTGCAGGTGTCCGTCCACGAGGATAGTGGAGGATTGTGGCCGGCCGAAGCGAAGGAGCGAGAGCAGCATCTCTTCATCAAACATAGCGTTGGAACCCAAGTAGGTGTTCATTACCCACTTTGTAATTGCAACTAGGAACTTGCAGAGTAGCATTGATTGATTGTTGCTAGACCCATTCTGGGCTAGTGGGATCGCCTCTGTCCGCAGAAGGGATTTACCTGTTCAACAGCGTGCATGTGAACTCGTTCAGGCAGGTCATTCGGGCGGGCCGTTCGGGTGAACTCGTTCAGGCGGGTCGGGTGAGGGCGCACGTGGGTGAACGAGCCCTTATCGAAAAATGCTAAGTTGTGACCCGAGGTTGGCTTTGTGCATGTTCATGCAGCTCGTTTGCCCGTCTCTCCCTTGTCCCTTCGTTTCGGTGAGTCGTTTGAGGGCATGCGTGTGAACTGGTTCGGGTGAGTCGTTCGGGTGAACTCGTTCAGGCGGGTCGGGCGAGGACGCACCCGGGTAAATGAGCCTGAATCGAAAAATGCTAAGTTGTGACCCGAGGTTGGCTTTGTGCACGTTCATGCAGCTCATTTGCCCAGTTCTCCCTTCTCCCTTCGTTTCGGTGAGTCGTTTGAGTGCGTGTGTGTGAACTCGTTCGGGCGGGTCGTTCGGGTGAACTCGTTCGAGCGGGTCGTACGGGCGGGTCGTTCAGGTGAACTCGTTCAGGCGGGTCGGGCGAGGGCGCATGCGAGCGAACGAGCCTGTATCAAAAAATGCTAAGTTGTGACCGAGGTTGGCTTCGTGCACGTTCCTGCAGCTCGTTTTCCTGGCTCTCCCTTGTCCCTTCATTTCAGTGAGTCGTTTGAGGGCGTGCGTGTGAACTCGTTCGGGCAGGTCGTTCAGGCCGGTCAGGCGAGGACACACGCGAGCAAACGAGCCCGTATCAAAAAATGCTAAGTTGTGACCCGAGGTTGGCTTTGTGCATGTTCGTGCAACTCATTTGCTCGACTCTCCCTTCTCCCTTCGTTTTGGTGAGTCGTTTGAGGGTGTGCTGTGAACTCGTTCGGGCGGGTCGTTCGAGTGAACTTGTTCAGGCAGGTCGGGTGAGGGCGCACTGGGGCGAACGAGCCCGTATCGAAAAATGCTAAGTTGTGACTCGAGGTTGGCTTTGTGCACGTTCGTGCAGCTCGTTTGCCCGGCTCTCCCTTGTCCCTTTGTTTCGGTGAGTCATTTGAGGGCGGCGTGTGAAACGTCGTTTCGGGAAGTCATTCGGGTGAACTCGTTCAACGCGGGTCGGGTGGCGAGGCGTACTCGGTGAAGCGAGCCCGTATCAAAAAAATGCTAAGTTGTGACCCGGGTTTGATTTGTGCAACGTTCGTGCACTCTTTGCCCCGCTCTCCTTGTCCTTTCATTTCATGCGAATTTCGTCTTGAAGGAAGTTGTGTATTGAAAACTCGTCGGGCAGGTCGTTCGGTGAACTCGTTCAGGCGGGTCAGGCGAGGGCAACCCATGCGAACGAGCCGCGTATCAAAAAATGCTAAGTTGTGACCCGAAGGTTGGATTTGTGCATCGTTCGTTGCGCTCGTTTGCCCGAATCTCCCTTGTCCCTTCGTTTGGGTGAGTCGTTTGAGGGCGTGCATGTGAACTCGTTCGGGTGGGTCGTTCGGGTGAACTCGTTCAAGCGGGTCGGGCGAGGGCGCACCCGGGTGAACGAGCCCGTATCAAAAAATTCTAAATTGTGACCCGAGGTTGGCTTTTTGCACGTTCGTGCAGCTCCTTTACCTAGCTCTCCCTTGTCCCTTTGTTTCGGTGAGTCGTTTGAGGGTGTGCGTGTGAACTCGTTCGGGCGGGTCGTTCGGTTGAACAAGTTCAGGCGGGTCGGGTGAGGGCGCATGCTGGCCAACAAGCCCGTACCAAAAAATGCTAAGTTGTGACCCGAGGTTGGCTTTGTGCATGTTCGTGCAGCTCGTTTGCCCGACTCTCCCTTGTCCCTTTGTTTTGGTGAGTCATTTGAGGGCGCCCGTGTGAACTCGTTCGGGCGGGTCGTTCGAGTGAACTCGTTCACGCGGGTCGAGCGAGGGTGCACCCGGGCAAACGAGACCGTATCAAAAAATGCTAAGTTATGACCTGAGGTTGGCTTTGTGCACGTTCGTGCAACTCGTTTGCCCAGCTCTCCCTTGTCCCTTCGTTCTGGTGAGTCGTTTGAGGGCGTGCGTGTGAACTCGTTCGGTGGGTCGTTCGGGCAGGTCGTTCAGGTGAACTCGTTCAAGCGGGTCGGGTGAGGGCGCACCCGGGCGAGCGAGCCCGTATCAAAAAATGCTAAGTTGTGACCCGAGGTTGGCTTTGTGCATGTTCATGGAGCTCGTTTTCCCGACTCTCCCTTGTCCCTTCGTTTCGGTGAGTCGTTTAAGGGCGCGCGTGTGAACTCGTTCGAGCTGGTCGTTCGGGTGAACTCGTTCAGGCAGGTCGGGCGAGGGCGCACCCGGGCGAATGAGCCCATATCAAAAAATGCTAAGTTGTGACCCGAGGTTGGGTTTGTGCATGTTCTTGCAGCTCGTTTGCCCGGCTCTCCCTTGTCCCTCGTTTCGGTGAGTCGTTTGCGGGCACGCATGTGAACTCGTTCGGGTGAACTCGTTCGGGCAGGTCGGGCGAGGGCGCACCCGGGCGAACGAGCCTATATCAAAAAATGCTAAGTTGTGACTCGAGGTTGGATTTGTGCACGTTCGTGCAGCTCGTTTTCCCGGCTCTCCCTTGTCCCTTCATTTCGGTGAGTCGTGTGAGGGCGCGCGTGTGGACTCGTTCGGGCTGGTTGTTCGTGTGAACTCGTTCAGGCGGGTCGGGCGAGGGCGCCGAGCCCGTATCAAAAAATGCTAAGTTGTGACATGAGGTTGGCTTTGTGCACATTCGTGCAGCTCGTTTGCCCAGCTCTCCCTTGTCCCTTCGTTTCGGTGAGTCGTTTGAGGGCGCGCGTGTGAACTCGTTCGAGGGGGTCGTTCGGGTGAACTCTTTTAGGCGGGTCGGTCGAGGGCGCACCCGGGCGAATGAGCCCATATCAAAAAATGCTAATTTGTGACCCGAGGTTGGCTTTGTGCACGTCCGTGCAGCTCGTTTGCCCGGCTCTCCCTTGTCCCTTCGTTACGGTTGTTTGGGAACCCATGTGAACTCGTTTGGGTGGGTAGTTTAAGGGCGTCAAAGTCAATTCGTTCAGGCGGGTCATTTAAGGGTGTCCGAGTCAATTCGTTCGGGCGGGTCAGGTATTGTATATCTAAACCAAAGATATTGGGATAATAGAAATAACCCAAGAATAACAAGATAGAAATAGATATAAATGCTTCTTTATTATCAAACCCTTAAGGTAGGGCAACACCATACAATCACTCCTTAAGGAAGGAGAATACTCCACAAGCCATGTGCTTGTTCATACAAGACTATTTCTCTTCATATCTCTCCATGTGGAGTCTCTAGCCTCTATATAGGCCTCATACATACAATACCATGCATCATTACCATGGTTTCCTCATACCATCAAATAATACCATGGGCCCCTTACATTATAATTAACTACTTGTGGTCCCTTACATGACATGGGTTAACCACCTTATTTATTACTATGGCCCATCCCATTATTACATTATTACCTTGGGTACCTCCCTCGGTACCCCATATTACCCCCCAGGTATATAACATTCCACCCCCCTTAGCATGTTTCGTCCCCGAAACATGGGAAGAACACAAATAATAAGATCTACTCAAAAGAGTAGTCCACTGATACCATGCACGTGCATCTACCCATCCAAGAGAAAGGTGAACCCTCGATCTCGCTGGTGCCTCGCTCGCTTGAGATGGAAGTTGACCATGGTAGCTCTTCTATGTTGATGTGTAGTAGGTGGATCTTCGCTTCTCCCTATCTATCTTGCGGGGGTTGTTTTCCTTGTGACTAACTGGTTGCCATCTTGATGGTTGTCTTGCGGGGTGATGTGGGTGATGATATGTTGAAGTTTTAACCCACGGTGTCTTCTTCTTTAATTCACCCAGCTGTGGTGCCTATCGTGGTGTCAATATGACTTCAACCACTGAATCCTCATCAGATGTGTCAACACTTGTTACCTTTTCGGCTTCCACCTCTATTTGTGTTTGATTGTCAACCATCAACTGCTCATCATCTGATGTCAGTCCCTGGAACATCTTCTACATCAAACTTCATGGACTCTACCTGTTTATTGATGGAAATATCCTGTAATGTAATTTTCTTCTTTTTATACCAAAGCTTCAGGAATTTCTTCTGCACATTAATATTTATAGTACCCATTGATTCCACCCACAGGTATCCCAAAACAACATCCATATTATCTGTCTCTGAAGTATAAAAATTACCATGCCACGCATACTTATCCATAGAAATCTTCAAATCCTTATATACTTGAACATTCTCATCATCAACTTGTGTATTTTCAATGTTTTTTGTTGGAACTTGCAATTTTTTTTGCCAAATTAACATTGATGAAATTATGCTTGCAACTAGGATTTATAGAAACAATGATCTTCTCTTTTTGAATCAATCCATGAACCTGTAATAAGGATATACCCACATGTTTCTCCTTATCTTGTTTTCTGGCATGAGACCATCTGTCTAAAAGTAATTTTTCAAATTCTTCATCTGAAAGTTTGGTCAACTGCTTGTGGTCAAGTGAATTCCACCACCATTTGGCAGCCTCATCTATTAAATTAAACCACTTTATCCCTCTAATGTGTCCCAAATATACGCTTTAGTTCCTTTATGAGTTCTTCAATAGTCATACCATTATCATTCCCTGAAAAAAATGCCTTGCTAGAATCCATGAATGGTTTGGAAAAAAATTCACCTACTTGGCGAAAATTTGAAAATGTCACAGTTTCGTCAATATTGCTTAGAATCTCTATTATAACCTGTTTTTGGAAATGGAACAACCATTCTACATCTGCCCATGTGATAGAAATCTTGATTTAGACACTGGAATTTCAGATCTACGCTGCTACTCTCCCGTCGTCACCCAAAATTTATGAAAAAAGAGCTGATTTTAAATCAGCGATATCTCCCTCATCCAGACTCCGATTCAACTGATTGTTTTTTTGAAATTAGGTTTTTTTTCACAAAGATTCTAGATATACAATTAGATCTTGTAGATATTGCACCAAGACTTCTAGATCTGCTCCACAAACGCACTGCCCTAAAAAATTAGTTGCAACCCCACTAATTTTTAGATCAGTGATATCTCCTTCAGCTGGACTTCGATTTGACCGATATTTTTTTTGAAATCGGCTATTTTTTCACAAAAAATACAGATATGCAATTAGATTTTGCAAATCTTGCACCAAAACCTACAGATATGATCTGCAACTCGCCGCCCCCGAAATCCTGCAAAATTAAAAAGAAAAAATTCTCCACTTTTGTGCCCAAGAAAGTGCTCTGACACCACTTGTTGTAGATCTAATCCAAAAATAGAAATAAACCGAAGAATATAATATAATTCAAATAAACCCAGAAATAATATGAAATGCTTCTTTATTGATCAAACCCTTAAGGTAGGGCAACACCATACAATCACTCCTTAAGGAAGGAGAACACTCCACAAGCCATATGCTTGTTCATACAAGAATACTTCTCTTGATATCTCTCCATGTGGAGTCTCTAGCCTCTATATAGGCCTCATACATACAAAATACCATGCATCATTACCATGGTTTCCTCATACCATCAACTAATACCATGGGCCCCTTACATTATTATTAACTACTTGTGATCCCTTACATGACATGGGTTAACCACCTTATTTATTACTATGGCCCATCCCATTATTACATTATTACCTTGGGTACCTCCCTCGGTACCCCATATTACCCCCCCTAGGTGTATAACATGAGCTTGGAAGTGTAGGAATCATGAGAGCCAATGATGACATGGTAAATCAGTGAATGGAAGAAAGAAACTGCCAGATTGGGAACGATTGTGGTCGGATCTGATGCAGGAGGAGATCAAGAGAAGCACCAAAGATGGTTCTTCATCTAAGCATGATGATGAAGAAAATATAGCCTTAGCAAGTAAGGTGTGGAAAGGGAAAGGGAAGGCTTCCCATTCCAAATCGAGTTCTTCCCATGGTGGGTAGAAGATTGACAAATATAAAGTGTGATGCTTCAATTTTCATGAGGTAGGCCATTATGCAACTAATTGTCCATTGAAGAAATCCAAGAAGGGATCCTCGAAAGGATTAGATGGTGAGGCACTGACCTCACAGTGAAAATTGGATTTTACCCTCATTGCATGCATGGTTTCATCGATGGTGGGTTGTGTTTGGTACCTGGATAGTGGAGCCTCATTCTACATGACTGGCGATAAGAGTTTATTCAGTACCTTGGAGGAGAAAGACCTCTAGAGGCACATAGAGATGGGCGATGATGGGAGGTATCATGTTTCAGGTGAAGGTACGGTTGTGTTTCAGAGGGAGCATGGAGCTCCTCTCACCCTCACTAATGTAAAATATGTGCCTAGACTGAAGAAAATTTTGGTATTCGTCACAATGTTGGAAGACAAAGGTTATGATGTAGTCTTCAATAAAGGAAAGGCGTTCTTGAGACACATAGCCACGAGTCAGACCAAGACGATTGGGATTCGAGTGAAGAATCTCTACAAGGTGGAGGTAGATGATTGTGCTACATTAAGCTCCAAAGTAGAATTGGTGCAAAGCCAAGCTATTGGTGAGTTATGGCATAGAAGGTTGGGCCACTTGCATCATGGGGCCTTGAAAATAATATAGTAGATTTCTACCAGACTTCCCAAAGGTAAACGTGAGAAAGTGGACACATGTAAAGGTTTTATCTTGGGTAAGTATGCAAAATATTCCTTTCAGGATTGAGACAGACAAGCTGAAGCAATCTTGGAGCAAGTTCATACAGATGTGTGTGGACCATTCTCGACAACCTCCACTGCTAAACAAAGGTACTATGTTATTTTCATTACTGATTTTTCTCATAGATGTTGGATCTATTTCATGCAGAAGAAGGATCAAACCTTCTCAAGGTTTTGTGAGTTCAAAGCCTTGGTTGAGAAAGAATCAAGAAAGAAGATTAGGGCCTTGCAAAGCGACAATGGTGGAGAGTATGTCTCTCAAGATTTTAATGAATTCTATGTAGCAAAAGGAATTAAACGGGAGTTGACGACACCTCATAACGTATAACATAATGGGGTGGTCGAGAGGAAGAATATAATTATTGTCAGAGCAGCTTGGGCGATGCTACATGACCAAGGCCTACCACTTCATTTGTGGGTTGAGGAATGCAACATAGCGGTTTACTTGCAAAATAGAAGCCCGCATCACATACTTGGTATGAAGACACCAGAGGAAGCTTTCTCCAAGAAGAGACTAGATGTGGGTCACTTCAGGATCTTTGGCTCATCGGTTTATTTCCATGTGACCAAGGATGCCCAAAAGAAGCTAGAGCCGACAACAAAGTTGGGGATACTTGTGGGGTACACTGATACTGCCCACAACTATTGGGTGTATTTTCCTACCAGTCAGAGGACAGTGGTTCGCAGAGATCTTAAGTTCGATGAGCTGAAGGTCATGCGATTTTCTCTTGAGAGGGAGCTCAAGATGTAGGCAGAGGAGGAACTTTTGGTTCCTAAGGAGGAGGAGCCTCATACTTATGTCGAGCAACTGCATGCAGAGGTTTCAAGAGTGGAGACATCAACTCATGCAGAGTCTTCCAAATATGGGTGGAAGTGCACGAGAGAAGCTGACAGATTGTTGCCGGATGCAAGAGAGAATGTGGGAGAACCATTTTCTCAGTGCAAACAGAGGAGGTCACCTGAGTGGTACACTGGTTACAAGGCCCTTGTTGGGGAATGTGTAGAGAGAGAACCATTTTCCTTTGAGGAAGCAGTGCAATAGCCAATTTGGGTTGATGTTATGGTGGAGGAGTATGACTCCATAGTTTGGAACAATGTTTGGGATGTGGTTCCAAGACCAAAGAACAAGTCAATTGTGAGTTCCTGTTGGCTTTACAAGGTGAAGCATGCTACCAATGGTAGTGTGGAGAAACATAAGGTAAGGTTTGTTACCCTTGGTTTCTCACAAGTCGAGGGGATCGACTATGATGAGACTTTTGATCCTATAGCAAGGTAATCATCTATCATATCGATCTTGGCACTATCAGCACAGATGGGTTGGAAGATCCATCAGATGGATATGAAGACTACATTCCTCAATGGAAATATTGAGGAAGAGGTGTACATAGAGAAGCTAGAAGGATTTGAGACCTTTGATCATGAGTCACATGTGTGCTAACTCAAGAGAACCTTGTATGGGCTGAAGCAATCACCTCGTGCTTGGTACACTAGGATCGACAACTACTTCACCAGGTTGGGCTTCACAAAGAGTGAAGTGGATGTGAACTTGTACCACATCATGGTGGAAGGTAAGAAGTTCATCATTGTTCTTTATGTTGATGATCTAATATTGATAGGTGATGATTAGTTGATCATGTCTTGCAAGGAGGACCTTGCAAGAGAGTTTGAAATGAAAGACATGGGTCTCATGCACTACTTTCTAGGCATGGAAGTGTGGCAGAAGGATGGGGAAGTGTTTGTGTCTCAAGGCAAGTATGCCAATGAGATACTCAAGAGATTCCACATGGAGAGGTGCAAGCCCATGTAGACTCCTCTAGAAGGTAACTAGAGGAAGGAGGATGCTACTTCAAGTGAGGTAGTAGAGGCTACTATGTATCGGCAGCTTGTGGCTTCATTGATGTACTTAGTAAACACATTACTAGATTTGTGCTTTGCGGTGAACCAGCTAAGTCAAGCTATGGTTTAGCCTACCAAGTTGTTTTGGAAGGTAGCTAAGCATGTTTTGAGATACCTCAGAGGCACATCTCAGTATGGATTATGGTACAGATAGTCAGAGGGAGTGAAGCTACACGACTTCATAGATGCAGATTGGGCAGGGAGTTCACCAGATCGAAAGAACACATCAGGAGGAATTTTCAACCTTTTTTTAGCTGCAATTTCTTGGTACAACAGGAAACAAATGTCAGTTGCACTTAGCTTAGTAGAGGTTGAATAAATGGCTGCAAGTCAAGCAGCATGTGAGGCCATTTGGATGTGGAAAATTCTAGTTGGTTTGTTCGATCAGATGATGGATCCAACTATGATCTATTCTGATAATCAGAGTTGTATCAAACTCTCTGAGAATCCAGTATTTTATGACAGGTCCAAGCATATAGACATTTGGTATCATCATCTTAGAGACTATGTGGCGAGGAGTATCATGTTGTTGTAGTATATTTTGGCCAAGGAGCAAGATGATGACATTTTGACTAAGGCATTGTCAAAGTGTAAATTTGAGTTCCACAGAGACAGGATCGGGGTGGCAGATAATCCCTTTCTTGTTGAGAGGGAGTGTTGAAAATAGCAGCAAGAAACTTGAATTAAAATTGAGAATCAAGATTCGAATTTAGTCTCACCAACTGTTTGAAAAAGAATTAATTAACTCATCCTAAGTTAATTAGTTGGAGAAATTCAAACATGAAGTCTTTGTGAATTCATGCAACAGTTATCCCTTTGATTGAGGAAGTTATCCCTTAATTAAGGAGATAAGGATGAGTTTTATTTGAGTTGTAATTAGTTAGCTCAGTTAACTAAGTTTAGTCCAGTTAGATTAGTTCCAAACAGTTTATAAAACTGATTGTGAGTTCAGTCAATTAATGCATGCATTCATGAAACTAGTGTACTCCAGATAATTGAATATTCTCTCATAAATAACTCATGCATGTCAGTTCAGATAGAGACCTAGTTGAGATTAAAGGCAGGGACAATGTACTATCAATTGCAAGAATTTCCCTATAAGAAAATCTCTTGCATGCAATAGGAATTCATTCCTTGAGATTTGTGTATTTTTACAGTGTGTTGGAGCAGTGTGTGAGACCAATGTCACATACAGCAGGAGCCCCCAGGGAAAACAGCACAAGGAAATAGGAGGCTTGGAGGACAGAGGGAAAGGCATATGAGTTGTCTAGTCTGTCTATGAGCAACAGTGAGGGATTGTAATGAGAGCTAGATAGCTTGTGAGACAAATCTTTGTGTAATCTTGAGATATTTCCACTTGTATGATAATACAGATAGCAAGGTTTTTAGCTGAGGCTTTCCCCAGAGTATTCTTTTGTGTTTCATGTGTGATCGAATCTTCTTCTCTATTATATGTGTTCTGTTTGATCTTTCTCAAAATTTATTAAGCTTCCACAAGTTTGATAGTAGAAGCATATCAAGTATTTTTCTTTAGTTATATTGCATTATCAGATGATCTACAGTGAGAATTTCTATAGACGATTCATTACTGAGTTCGCGGTAGATACTTCAGTTGGCTATAGCGAGGCAGATCACTGCTTTCTCAAGGGACCGCGAGGTAAGTACGTAAAGTCCCTGAATACTTGGATTAAAATGTTATTGTGTGAAAAGAGGGCTATGCAATTACCTTGATGTTTGGGACTACGCGAAGTGGAAAAACTTACAGGAACGAAGGAAATAAGGGACCAAAAACTAGCCCCTTGATTTCACCTATGTGAGGGGATGAGGAAGAACTTACGAAGGTCTCACCACGAAGTGTGATCCATCGGATAAGGAAAAGAATTCCACGAATACCACCCCCACCCAAACCACCACCAGCTTCACTGCCTTCACCTCCATCTTCACTTGTACCACCTCCGCCACCACCGCAAGTCAATATGGAAAGCACGATAAAGTTGCATGTGTTCAAGGGAGTGGGAAATGAGGATCCATACCTATTTTGGTTCGTGTTAAGAGCCGTATGGTAAGCACAGGGAGTTACAGATGACAATATAAAGAAAGCGACACTGGTTAGCACCCTCTTGGACCACACGCTGACCTGGTATATTAATCACTCCAATGATAATCCAATTGTGAGAATCACAAATATCCAAGTAGCATTAAACAGAGAATTTAGGAGGCCAAAATATGAAGCACAGTTGATCATTGGGTTCAAAGAAATCATGATGCTACCAGGTGAAACTCCTTAGGAGTTGGATCAAAGGTTGAAGTGTACGATTTGCGAAGCTAACATGAATCTGACGGATGGACAACATCGCGAATGGTTTGTAGCATCACTAATGCCACATTTGAGGAGCACGCTATCGCAACAGAAGTTAATGATTCAGGCAGAGACCTTAGAGATCACGATGAGGCTAAATGAGACCCTGATGTAGGATCCTAACTTGGGAGTTCAATAAATCCACACACAGTTGAAAAACTTCTGCCTTGAGATACAGAGTTTGAAACAGCACAGGACAGCTCACCCAGAAGTGCGCCAAGAGGTGTGGTGCATAAAATGCAAGGGTCATGGTCATGATAAGGACCATTTCCTAATGTTTGTAAATTACCTCGCGGGAGGAGGATTGGTTCCAATAAGGTCGAAAGCACAAGCAGGACCTAGCATGGTGCCTGCTTTGTCGTGCGCGATTTGTCAAATAGGAGGGAAACACACTATGGACAACTGCCATTTGTTACAAAAGTATACACAAAATTCACAGCAATTGTTCTGTAACTTTTCTAGGTCAGTGGGACACAATGTGCGCACTTGTAGAAGATATGAGTTAATAATGGATAGAACTCTGACCTACAGAGTTCAGGCCAAAACGTGACCCCTAGAACAGAACGTAAGAGTGGCGCGAACAAGATTTCACGGGCACGGATGAGGCCAAGGTGGAGGAGGACCTGGAAGAGGTTGCAAACAGCTGATATGCTACAATTGCATAGGGCCAAGACATTATGCCCGCAATTATACAAACCCAATGTGTCCATCATGTCTATATTGTACCTTGTTTGATCATGAAATGGAAGATTATCCTATGCTAATAGCTAAGATACGCGACAAAGGAGCGTTACTGCCTCCCCCAACTCAGAACATGCAGATGATGAGGTCTGAGCTGTGTGAGGAAGATCCAAATGTGAACATTATGCTCCGAAGTGGAATCGCAGTGGGAGAGGATAAAGGCAAACAACCCAAAGATAGTACCTGGGTTCGCAAAGCTCTAGTGAAAGAAACAGAATTTGATTTGGAGTGCACTCTAGAGACCTTTATGGAAGCTAAGAGCTTCATTTATGCTTCCACTTCAAGAAGCAAAGATAGATTGGAGCCAGAAATGGACCCATATATGCTTACGACATTCCTGGAAACATGTATGAAGTTACTACATGATAGTAAAGTTGTAAAAGGATTACAGGAACTCATTAACAGATGCGTTGGGACCATGCTAGGAGAACTACGTATAATCTAGAAGATTGGAAAGCATAAGACAAGGATGGGAAGAGAAATGAGGTTAACCTCACAGATTGGAGAATATGAGATGGACCAAGTAATTCTAGATTTAGGTTTGGATGTGAATGTTCTTCCAAAGCAGATATGGGAATGCATGGGGACGCCTGCACTACAGTGGTCCCCTATTCAGCTACAAATGGCGAACTAGTAGAAAATAATACCTCTAGGTAGATTGCAAGGAATCACTATGGATATTGAGGGAGCGAGCGAACTAGAAGACTTTGAAGTAATAGAGATTGTTGATGACAATAATGCCTATTCCACACTCTTAGGAATTTATTGGGCCACTGACATGAATAGGGTGATTAATCTGAAGAAGCACAAGATGATTTTTGAAAAGAAGTCACTATGCATAGTTATACATCTATACCGTGCTAAAGGATTGTGCTATACAAAGTCGGTTTGTGACTATGAAAGTGATGATGCTTTGGACTACATCTATAAGATAATAGGGCAAAACCAGGACTAGGTGAATCCCACTGTGGATGGACAGCTTGCATGGGGGCACGAGAGCTCCTGTACTTCAAATTCAGATGAGGAAACTGAGGAATGGTAGAATCGGTTACATGAGGTGACTACACTGAATTGTAATATGATGACAAGGTCATTGCACTGCGTATTGACAAAAGTAAGGGACCTACCTACTTATGTTGGGTTAAGTGAGGTAGATACCTTCTTGGACAAATTTGAAAGGGAGGTGCTAAAAAAGCAACACTTCTAGGCCTTGAATTGGGTAATGCGCACTACGCTCGCGAAGTGGTGGGGTACATGCAAAGGGAGCTTTGATGATTGGTGCAAATGTAGGAGAATAATGCGCACACAATTTGGGAAGCCTAGACTGCGATTAACAGATAAATACAATGGGCACGATAATCCATGCGCAAATCTAGCCAGGTGGATGTCGACATATGGAAAACAACCTACACGGATGCACATGAACTCCCGGTTGAGAGGTATGGTCAATAATCTTGTGTTGGGGGGGCAGATGTGCAGTTGGCTCTTAAGGTTGGGGAAACATTATGTGGGAAGAACAATCCAGCAGAAGGTTATCCATGCGGAAGTATTTGACAAGGTGTGCAACATGTTGAACAAGGTATGCAACATGCAGCGAAGTGGTTGGGACCTGCACATACTCAAACGGACGCCTTTTTGGTTGGTTGATATAGTAGAGGCCATAATACCTATGGAGTCTATAATTTCTAGTCCACGCATAGTGGCACTCACATGGGTAACAGACTGCGGAGCCCTGGAAGAAAGGCTCGTGTTGTTAGAAGAGCTCGAAGATGAATGATTGGGAATCGATGAGGAGATCCAGCAGGGTGATCTTAGGCTCCTAGAACTCATGAATGAAAGAGTTTAGTTGAGGGAGAAAAGTGCCATGGTGGAAGCATAAGTCAAGAAGCTTGAGGAAGGAATAAAGAAGGACTTTCTTGATAGAAAGACCGTAGTGATAAAGCAGGACAAGCTCAATTACATTGACAGACTTGGGGACCACCGTCGCGAGTTTCTCAGTTTACTGCATGGGATGGGACCATATGTTATTAAGGAAATCACAGATGGTGGCACGGTGTAGTTGGTAAAGCTAAATGGAGAAATCTTCCTAAGAAAAGTAAATGGTAGTTGGTTGAAGCCTTACACAGGTGGCCCGCTCATCTGACTAGCCGTGGGAAGAATAGTCTTAGCACTCCAAGCAACTGAAAGGAGGCGTGGGACTATAAACTACTCTTCCCGAGAGCTATGCGATGTCAGGACTGCACGCAATACTGAGGTGTCACAGGGTTCGCGAGCGCAAGGGTAGCTGCGCTACCATGCGGGTTGGCTAGAAAGTGACTGTTATAGTCACTATTAACAATGTGATGCTTGGTTTGAGACCAAATGGAGTAGGTAGTAGGCATTTAAGCGAAATTTGTGGGCTATATTTGGGAAAATCTTCTGCCAAGGGAGCATTAATGGATCGGACTCGGGGGGAACGGTCGAAAGAAACACTTGGCCATTTGAGAATTGAGCTATTGCTTGCCCATAGATTCATGAACCCCGATTTGTTTGATCTTTTGAAGTTGAAGGCATTGTTTAAGCACTTACCTGAGCTGTTGAGAGATTTGTGGAACAAAAATATGGTAGTGTCTGAAGAAGCCATGGATATCAAAGAGATGACCGTTGAAGAGGTCATGAAGGCCATGACAATACGAGATGCCCCAAAAACCACCGGGATAGTCGTAGAAATCCCTAAATCACTATGCACACTGAGACCCAAGAAAGATAAGCAGTCTATGGTATTGGTGCGCATGTCCCCTAGAAACCTGCTGAGAACTAAACTTACCATGGAAGAAAAGGGGGAAGGCAATCAATTTGGAATCCAATGAGGAGGAGGAAGACCTTGAGGAAATCCTAGTGGAAGAGGAGGAGGATGAAGAAATGGAGGAAGAAACCCAGGGTGCGGACCCTCTAACCAGGTTGCCCATGTATGTTCCTCTGCAAAAAGGGAAAGAAAGGGTTCCCAAGGACCTAGATGAGAGCAAGATATCTCTGTAGACTCTGTTGCTACCCAATGATATCGTTTTTTATGGAACACAATTGGGACAGGTGCCGGCTTTAAAATTTGAAGACTGGGATCTCGTGGACCACAAGAAATTCCCACATCTAGAAACCGCATAGCTAATGCGATCGAAGAAAAAACCATCAATGAGATTCATAGAGTTGGAGCCGCACAAGTGGTTGTGAGGAGTAGAGAAAGCAAGGTTGTTAAACCTACTCTAGGTGCTGCATTACCATCGCACCCCAGTGACTATCTTTGTCCTCAGGTAGTCACTCTGCCTGGTACATGATGGGTGTTTATGGTTGGAGGATCCCATCCCCATAACAGACCACCTAATTCATGTAATTACCTAGCTCCCTTGCAAAGGAGAGGATCCAACGAACATATCTGAGGGTAAAAGTGATGATTTGGCTATTGCAGAGACCATGAAGAAAAGGTTCAAGTTGGAGAAGAAAAAGAGAGGGTATGCAATCTCTAGTATCAATAACACTGTAGTCAAAGTTGTGATGCAGATATTGGTTGGGAAAATCATGCGGAAGTGCCACGCGGATGAGGTGCCTGGGCCGGTAGTTGCACTTGCTGCGCAGTGCGCAGAGGGGGTGTCACGCGGAATGAGTTATACTTGCGGGCAAATCTAACCTTCCTAGGAGTCTAAGACTCTCTAATGACAAACAAACCAAATAAGAGCTATCCTTCTCTAGATACATATCATTTTACAAGAATTCAAATGTTCCCGATCTTACCTTAGGTCCGATGCTTGTTGTAGTAGTCCAGTCTTGTTGATCCGGATGAGCTCCTCCTTCACCTTCAGACCTGCGTTCACTAACAAGGCAAACAATTACATAGCATCTGAATATTCATTATAAAACAAAATATATCTATCATACTGACCAAGGAATGCATGAAATAATTCATTAACAAATCATTGAGAAGAATGGACTTATTTGTATTAAATAATCAAAGGAACAATTACAACCTGAGCCTTGGTGTTGTGCAAGCTCCTCCCAGGGTCCAGCAAGAGATTTCCTCTACTTTGACAAGCTCACCCACTCCCACTATGGCAACAAGGAAGGATAGTGATCTCTCCTCACAAGTCAACAAATGAAGTCCTAATTCCAG
>APFE030282698.1:0-20967 GCA_000404065.3 Pinus taeda
TGAGAATGACCAAGTACCATTATAAATACCTCCCTAGTTAAGAGGGAGCGTTGAAGAAAGTGTAACTAGGTTCGTTATTTACAAAATGTAATTTTGATCTTTGTACTTGTCAAGAAAAAGAAATATTATTTTTGTAAATTATAAGAATGAGTTTGTTGCTCATTCCAAGGTCTAGGAAAGTCAAAGAGTCAAAGACATGTAAGGAGCTCTTCACGAGCCTATGTAAAATGTATACAAGTCTAGAACAACCCTCTAAGACAAGCACAATCCTCCAAAGACAAGCACGAAGAAGACTACCTACAAAATGATAAAGAGATCAGTTAAGTCGGCCTCAAAGAAATAAAAATGATATGTCGGCTAAATAAAAGAGACACATCAGTTCACATTGACATGTCGGCTTATTATGGAGGCATAACACCTATAAATAGGTGGTAGAGTTACCACAGAAAATCAGAATTTTGGATAAGTGTCTTTGTAACTTCGGAGGTACATGAACTTAGATTTCGGATGGGTACGAGACTGCCTATCTTCGCATAAGGCTCAAACTTCAGATGTCATTGCTGTAGCTTCAGATGGGTGCTACAGAAATAGTAACATTCTCGACATAAGTATGATGATAAGGGCTTCGGTGCAAGAGGGGAACACTTTGTCTCGTCATTCTAGACAATATCATCTTGGTATAGTAGTGATGACAAGAATCTCAGGGATCCACATCAGTGTACACAGTCTCAACATAATTCAGATGAAGAAGGTCCTATAGTAACACTCTTTGCAGTCATGATCTTAAGCTTAGATATGATCTCAATGGAGACTTTGTCACAAGGTTATGATCACAACGAAGGAGCAACTATGGTGAAACAATCATTGCCTCGGTGGGCCTAGGTGCAGACCTTAAGAAGATCTCGGTGGTATAGTTAAGACTTCGATGAAAGTGCATAGATATTGCAGCAACATTGAAGATCTTGATGATGATCTTAGCAGTGACAAAGAAGAGGATTGGTGTCTTGGTCTTGGAGTGGCTCAGTAAGTCTAGGGTCATGGTCTTGGTGTTCGTCAATTGGAATCTCTATAAGAAGAATTATGTGCGGGTTTTCCTCTCCAAGAGGGAGAGGTTTCCAGAATGCCAAACATCTTGTGTTCTTGTCTCTTTGTTTTTGGTAGCTCTTTGATGAAATAAGAAACACACACTCTAATAATGTCAAGGAGAAGATTGTGCTAATAAGAAAATTAAAATGCCTCACAAATAGTTATCATGCTAAGAAGAATCTCATTAAATCAATGCCATAGATTCTTCAACAGAAGTATCTTAAAGTCTACTCATCCAAAGGAAGCTAGATCAAAAGCATTGTCATCTCCAAAGATATCAAGGCAATCTCCCTCTCGTTGAAGCGAGGATTTCATTTCAAGAGGAAATCCTCATCCTTGAAGTAGATCATCCAAGGAGCAATAAGACATCATCATCAATCATCATCAACAAAGGGATCAAGTTGAATATTTCATCTTCACTTGACAAGTAAATACCTTTTCTTTTATAATCTAATATAGTAAAATGACTTCATTTTGCAAGGAGATCTATAAGCTGGTTGGTCATCGAACTTCCTTGCATGGAAAAGGAGGATAAACATAGTTCTTGAAGAAAATGAAGTTATTGATCATGTAAATGGAAAAATCTCCAAACCATCTGAAGATCAAGAACTATTTGAATACTTGGAAAAGGATCTAAGGGCTCAAAAAATTCTTATGGAATCTGTCAAAGATCCCCTCATTCCCTATATAGCAGAGCTGGAGACATCAAAAGGGATGTATGATAAGATGGTAGAACTATTCTCTGAAAGTGTGATAAGAAAGATCATATCATTTAGATCTGATCTATACAAATTGGAGGTATCAAAGGATAAAGGGATATCTACATGTCTCTTAAAAGCATCTCAAATAAGAACTCAACTGCGATATCTAGGAGATGTGATATCTGATAAATAAATGGTCTCCATTGTTCTAAATGCACTAACTGATGAACTAGGTAGCCTCGTATCAAATGCCTATGAGGAGAAGAAAGCTATCCCTTTCAACAACTTGTGGTCTCTATGCAAGACAGAAGAAGACAGGTTGAAGGCAAAAAGTGTTGAAGGATCAAATGAGAAGATTCAAACATACGCTGCAAGGAAAGAGAAATTTGGAAAATTTGGCCCTTGGAAAAGAAAGAAGAACATGGCTAAGATTCAATGCTATGGATGTCAAGAATATGGGCATTACAAGAGAGATTGTCCTAAGCTAAAGAAGGAAAATATCAAAAAGGGAAGAGAAGAGGCCCATATCACCGAAGAAGTGGAGGAAGCTGAAAAGAAGAAATCCAAGAAAGTGGAAGTAAAAGACCTCTACCATGACTGAGATAGTCTTCCTCACCTAGTTCTTTTCAAGTTCCTATTTTAAGATACAACCATCATAAGGACCATGATAGGATGCATCATGGCATCATAGAAGCACTGAAAGTAATAACTCATGATCATAGAGAAGCATGAAAGATCGCTGAAATAGAAGTCTATACTAGTCACCTATGGAAGGATAGAGCTCTTGGTAACCTCATTAGAAGCATAAGTGGCACTTATGAGAGAAAGGAAAAAGTCATCTAGTACAAAGCTCATCATACATCTGTCAAAAGGAAACATTTGCAGGATGAGGATAGTTAAGATCCTCTATTAGAGTCTTCATCGGGAGGTTCACCAATCAAAAGAAAGCAAGTGTTTCGTCAAGAATTCCATCTTGTGGGAATTCATGGGATGATGCTATCAAAAGAAATGAAGCAGGTTAAGGAATTGAAGATCTTTCAATCAAGGAAGTTGTTGAAGGAAGCCCAGATGACCTAAAGGATAATGAGGTATGTATGCTTGTATTTGATAAATTAGAGTCATGTCATATGGGTGCAGGGAACATAGATAAATGCTCTATCTCAAGGGCATGATCAAAATAAAGGATCTCCTCCTTTGAAAGGATGCAGGAAGGCACATGTCACACATTAACAAGGTGAAATCAACATAATATGTCCTCATATGAAAGATGAGGTGGTTGACAGAAATTGGAACTCTGATTGAAAGTTCTTGGAAGGAAATGCGTGAAGAAAGAAAGGAAGAGATCGTGGACTATGCAACCATGAAGAAGGCAGTAAACATCCAAGGACTGGAAGATTTGACTATGAAATCTCCATGAAAGATATGAAGACTCTGAAAAAGTCTGAAAAAGAAAGAGACCCTTGACAAAATATATCTTTTGGAGATATGTCAATGTATACGTAGGATGCTAATGCAAACTAGAAGATGTCATGATGAAAGACCATCACAAAGGTAAGTTTGATTTAATGTTCAGTTATTATTGAATACATATCTGAATGGGCTTATGCAGGGCTACCAAGGGAAGAGTTGTGGATGTCTTCCACCACTGTTGACCATGTAGTAGGAAGGAAGATGCTTCAAGAAACATGGCATGAAGAAGGCAACATGGCATGAAGGAAGGCCAAATATGGACTAATGGATCACTTTCCAATGAAAAGAATGATGACATGACTCATATAGGGAGGTGATGGATGGTCTGTGCCCTATGAAGAAGTCCCAAAAGATGTAGACTCTGTAACAAAGAAGAAATTCATGACATCAAAGGAAGGGGTTCTACAAGCAACTGGTTGTCCCATGATCTCCACCTGAAGAGCTATTGGAAGCAAGTCCCTAGTCAAAAGGGAGCTTGGTCAAGTCCTTAGTTAAGAGGGAGCTTGGGTACATTCATTTATAGGAATGGGTATGTCCTCCCTAAGTTGAGGGAGAGATAGACACATCATTCTTGTCTTCGCTTGAGAAGATAGAATGGAGCATTGGGTAAACATTTGGAATCCGATGCTCTTTGAGGATGAGTTAGGGCATATAAGATAAGAGTAGTTGTAGAGGACCAATATTCTTTGAGGACTGGGAATCCAAGATAAGAATAGTCTTGATGGAACATACTTTGAGAGAACCCGGGTGGGGTATGTTCCGAGAGAGACAATGATGAGGGTGCCTATACATCATTAGTTTCGCCAGCATTGTGCTCTGATCTTGTGGAGAGATAGAGCAATTAGTCAAGGCCTTGCTGTGTGACAATGCTAGATGATATGATGCTATACAAATGGGTTAACAATCCGATTCTTCTTATGAGAATTATTCACATTGAGAATGTCTAAGTACTTTGTATGGATTATGAATACCTACCTACTTAAGAGGGAGTGTTGAAAAGTGTAACTAGGTTTGGTAATTATAATGACATGTGTAATTGTGATTTTATGTAAATGATGTAAAGAAGAAAAATAAAATTATTTTGTAATACTTGTCTCATGGGTTTCATGAGCAAGAAATTTTATTTTTAGTTAAGGCTCCCATTGTGAGCCTTTAGGGTTGGTCATTAAGTCATAAGGTCTAGGCAGTCATTGTCATGTATTGAAGACATGTTACACATTGTAAAAAGTTATTTTGATAGTGTAAATTACCCTCCAAGGCCTTGTCACGAGTTCACCTTCAAGTTAGCTTAAGGAGGATTCTAGAAAGGACATGTCGACCTATAACTTAGTCAAGTCGGCTTATTTCTCACGGGAAAACTACTATATATAGGCAACTTGACCTTCACTTGAAGGATTGATTTTCGGCCAAGGATAGTCTGCAATAAGAAGTGCGAAGATCACCAAGAAAGGAGTCTCATGCCAGTGAAGTAAAAGGCAAGAAGCGCGAGGAGATTCAACACTATTTTGGGTAATTTCTCTTCAGATGTGTGCAAAAAATTAGGGTTTCTGCAATAGGGATATAACAGCTTCTAGAGAAGCCAACAAGCATCATTCTTGCTAGTTGTAGCCTCAAGGAAGAATCTCCAAGTCAAGCGAAGAAGAAGGGGTCTCCAAATTATCTCAAATCAAGTTCACACATGGGAATTGCAGAAGTACAGTTGGATCGAGAGTTGCAAGATTGTGGTAGGAGACCAAAGTAGCCGAAGTTAGTTGTGCTAGAAGCTAGTTTGACCAAGTGTTGACTTGGGCAAAAAAGAGAAGCAATGAAAGGGATCTTGTGACTTGGCCTTAGAGAGGTTAATAGGTCAAGGGTCTTGGTCTTGGTATTCGTCAATTGAAGTCTCTATAAGAAGAAGAATTCGTTTGGGTTTTCCTCTCAAGTTGGAGAGGTTTTGGCCCTGGCTAAATGCCTACATTTTGTGTCCCTTGTTTCTATTGTTTATGGATTGGTAGCTGTTTGATGAAGAAGAACACTATAATAATCTAAGTAAAGAAAGGATCCTAATCTAAAGAAGTTAAAAGCTTTCACAAGTAGTTATCATTAAAGATAAATCACCTAATTGCTATGCACTAGATTTCTCAACAGGGTTTTGCCCTGGCTTGGAGCTTAATACTTGTGTCCATTGTCTTCACTATTTTTGCTCTTGATAATCGTTTGATGAAAAGTTCTAATAAAGAAACACAAGAAGATAAATAAAGTTCACAAGCAATTATTAAGGTTAAGGATAATTTGTTTTAATAGTTTCCCTACTACATTCTCCAACACTTTGAGGTGTCAATCATTAATTGGAATCATCAAAGCGCCCAACAATTTTCTCTAGAGGGGAAATGCTGCATTTGCAAGGTCATCACTACTCTCTAGAAATTGTAAAACAACCTAGGCATGTTGTGTAGAGGAGGGATATAATGCGCCCTCAAAGGCCTACGCTGTTGTGTGACTGGAAAAACCATCTCAAGATCAAGTGAAAGCCACCAATCAATGTGGACAATGACCATAGATGCATCATAGTGGACCATACTTAATCGTTAAAGGCATAATAACATTTCAAATTGAAATCACCTTGAAATATCTAACAAGACCAAGTCCCATAAAAGTGTTCTCTACCTGCATTAGGGATGGCTAGATGGTTAACCTTGTTAGGTGTTTCTAGCCCCCAAGGGGAGGTTACATGTCCGAGGTCAACCCTTCAATCCATAGGTGCGTGTGATAATGGTGGAAACAAAGGGTAAGGACTTCAAGGCAAGGTGCCATGGACATGGGACTAGTTGATGAAGGTCTATCATCCTGAGTGTATAGATGTAAAGAGGGAGCAATCGCGAGGCATGAGTTGCCCCTTTCCTCGACTTGTTTTTTCCACCCATTTGGTGCACTTTTTACTTCTTTTTGATAATGCTTTGATTGGGAGTGTTGTTGCATAGAATGTCTAGGTACTGCGACAATGCTCAGATCGAGGGCTATCACCCTGATCTCCAATCTCTCCGTTTACGCTGTCTCTTTAAATAATGGCCAAAGACCTAAAAAATGGAGAATCTCCCAATATATAGCGAAACACTTCAATTATGACAGCAACAAGGTTGATGATAGGTTGATAGCCAAAGGCCTCGTGATCAGCCAAACGGTGATTAGCCAAACGTGGCTCTGATACCAAATGAAGCGAACAAAGTTCCTTCTATAAGATTAATTACTCCAAAAGACTTGGAATATGAAATTATCCATTAAGGATATAAATAATATATTAAATATGTGAATAGTAAAAATGAGTATGATTTACAAATGAGAACAAGAGGCTTGCTTATATACCAAGCAAGTGTCTCTTCATGAAGAGTCATGTCTTCAATCCTTTCTGTGTCGAGCCTAATTTTGTAGCTTAACTAACTATTATTTATGATTATTATCTTTTACATTCTATTTATATTATTTATATATTTTATTCGTTACAACTTCTAACATACCCAGTGCCTCCGGTGTTGCATAGAGCTGTGACTCTGACAGCTGCAAGGTCACCGTTTTATGTACTATTAAAATAGGGTTCTCAAGAAAAGACAAATGGATATCTATTTGTCTATCGACCAAGCTTATGCTTGGAAGTAAATTTTATTTATGCAAAGCTAACTTATATGCGAATGCACTAGATGATGGGAGATGGAGTTAGACTTGAGGAAGGGAAAACACCTATGTCGCAAAAGCCCCCAATTACCCAAATGAAATGTTCCCTTTAAAAATAAACTTTTGAGGATATTACAATAAAAACACTGGCTTATTTCAAATCTTTTTGATACAATTATAGCTCAAAGAGAACAAAACCTTCTTTGCAATTTAATATAGATGTTCACAAATATTCAACTTAGAAAACAGAGATATGAAATTTATTATAATTCCACAACAAAATTATTTAACAATCGCTTGATAATATTTGCAAAATGTCTATAACATGTAACGAGCATTAAATAATTCAAGCAATGACAATAGATTTTTATAGATGCAAGATATTCAACAGATGCACAATGTTCTAACAATTAAATTTCGAGAGATACAAATACTTTAAACAACTACGAAATTTAAATGCTAACCAATTTCGATCCTAGACTTAAAAAATTATGCTTAGTGACCCAAATCTAGGAAATTTTTCCTATAGCTAACCTTTAGATATAAAAAATTAAGCACATTTAACTAGGAAAAATTTTGATACCACACGAGTTTTTCTTTTAGATCTTATTCTTACAAAAGACACCAAGAAGAAATTTTAAATTGGCAACTTAATTATTTCTTAGGTAAATTTTTTAATATGCTAAGCAAGACTTAATGTGGCAAAATAAAAAAAAATGTGACCAACATAAATAAATAAATAAAAAATTAATAATTTTCTAAATTTTTTAATGGGCCAGAGGCCACATAAAAAATTTAAAACCTCTAATATGTGAAAATTTTATTTCGATTTCTTCACGCCAAATATAAAAAATGAAGCGCCCTTATTTCTTAATTTTTTAGTTTTTTATTTTTATTTTTAGGGTTTTTAGATATTTATATTTTTATAGATTTTTAGGTTTTAAATTTTTTAAATTTTAATAAAAAACAAACTCAAAATAAATAAATAAATAAAAATGAAAAGGCAAAAGTGAATTCAATAAAAAAAAAAATCGAAAAACCAAAATGAAAATAAAATTCGAATCTCAAAATTAAAAAGGGAAAAGAAACCAAAGTTAAACTAAATAATCATAAAACAAAGAAAAATGCTAAACCTATCTAACCCTACCTAACACACAAGCACAAATGAAAAATAAAGGAAATTGCGATTTTTTTTTTATGAGTGCAGGTCGACGGCAGGAGCCTGGCGCTGTAGTGAGAGGAGGGAAGGAGAATGCTGCTGCGAGGAGAGGGATGCTTGTGGCAGCACGTAGGTGAGGGTTTGAAGGTGTGGACAGAGCGAGGGTATGGAGTATGGTACACACAACAAAAGGAGAGTATGGGTTTAGGTATGCGTGGAAGAGTTTGGAGGGCTGCGAAAGTGTAGAGAGCAATGGTGGATGGAGCAGGCAGAACGCGAAGGGAAGATGGAGCTGTGGCCGAATGGAGATGGAAACACAGGTTTGGAGCAACGGATGAGGGTTTAAGAAAAACGCAGAAGGGCAACGTGCTAGGAAATAGAAATTGATATGTGGTGTTTGCATGTTGCAGGTAGCAGCGTGGAAGAAAGGAACTCACGCAGAGAGTAGGTAGTGATGGGAGAGCAGAGGGCAGTGGATCAGTAGCAGCGCTTTCTCCCACAAATACTTGAAACTTCTTCAGCAAGATGTGAAACTGAAACCCTAGGCAGCAACAAAAATACCCAGAGATTTCCCAAAAAAAATTTCTTTCCAAAGCTTAAGAATTTTTTAGAAAAAATATGAAACCCTCCAGATGTAAAACCCCTATTAGAAATTTTCCAGATTTAAAATAAAAAAATTTAAACCCTTAGACTGCAACAAATTTGGACAGTATCCCTGCAAAATGATTTCGAGAGTCTCAGGAAGGCAGACCAAACTCTAGACAACCCAGAAAAAATGAATTTCACACTTGTATTTCAGATTTATCAATGAAACATTATTTCTAGATTTAAAATATTTAAAAACCCCTGGACTGCAAAAATAATGCCCCTGCAAAAGCTGGTTTTGAGGCTAGATCTTACCCTCGAGGGCCTAGATCTGGGTTCAAAATCAAACTTCACCTTCACATATGCAACTTGTACTTGAAAACACAAACACCTAGAACTTGGATATACAAAAAATAAATGAAACCCTAGAAACCCAAGTAAGAAAAATTAAAAAAATTTACAGATCTATGCATGGAAACAACAGATCTATTAGATCTGGCGAGTGTGAGTCCAACTCCACTCCCAGATTTGATAATCTAAGGCTCTTAAAAACCAGAGTTATCGATTTAGCACAAAAAAATTTTGAAATTTTAAATTTAAACGGAGGTGCTTCGCCCAAAACCCTTCATGCATCACCAAATAAAATATCTTATGATCAGCCCGGGATCCAATCAAGTTGGGCTCTTCAGAAAATATGAATCGGGAGTTCGCTGGTCCAACTGAAAACTTCCCTGAATGCCCAATGATCTTAAAATCAAGAATTTCCTGCATAACTCAATTCAACCATCAACATAGAGCGAAAAAACGATAATAAAATTCAGATTTAGTAGAGATACCTTTTTTTTTTTTCCCATGGAAAAATTCGTAATTTCATTAATAAGAAATAAATTACATTTTGTAGATGCATATGCATATTCCGATATTTTTATCGATAGATAACTGCTTCCTAAGAAGCATCAAAGCCCACTACCTATATCCACGTAGGGAGGTAGTAGCCCATATTGAGTCTATGAGAAGCGTCCAAAATAAAACAAAAGTACAACATTGTAAATATTATCAAAATCCACGCAAGGAAATAATACCAAAAATATGTACTGTGCCAAACATAAGAATGGCCGCATAACAATTCATAAACAGCAAAAGGAATATGTACAATAATCTGAAAACTGTGTCCAATGATTAGTCCAAAATGTTCATAAAAGGCCTGTGATAGTACTAGTAGCGTTCTCCATCAATCTGTTCACTGATCAGCCATATGCCTTGCTCCCAGATCGCGCCTTCTCTGGAAAGGCAGTCAGCCTCTGAGTTCCGCTCCCTGTAGATATGATTACATGAAAAAATCAAAATTGGAGATCAATCTTAATGCTTCATCAAGTATGTGTCTCAATGAGAAAGACTAGCAATAAGAACGCTTATTCAACTAGTCGTAGACAATTTTAGAGTCACCAAACAGTGGTAGTGCATGACAGTTCTTCTCCAAAGCAAAACGAATGATATAAAAAACTGCTGAAAGTTCTGCAAAGTTATTTTTTCCCCTTCTTAATCCCATAGACAGACTGTAAAAGTGCCTCTCAGATAAGTGTAGGATAGCACCCCCCCCCCCCCCCATCCTTCTTCTTGTGCAGCCCCATCAAAATATGCCCAGGGTCGGTTGGGGTCAATCTGTTCTTGAGTGATGATTCGAGCGCTAGGGGGGGCGGGTCATCAGGGATAAGGTCATAATCCGCCTTGATCATGGCAGCAAAGGTAGTCCACCTAGGAGGGGAATTTTGGAATATTAAATGATTGCGTGCAATCCAGACAGCCCAACAAAATAACAAGAGGAGGTTTCTCAATTTGAGGGACATGATAGAGGAAAACCAAAGATTCCAGTCATCGACCAGTGAGCTCGGTTGCCAGTTACAATTTGTGGGTACAACGACTGTCACAAAATTCCATAAATTGCGAATGACATGGCAATTCAAGAATATGTGGGAAGCAGATTCACCATCCTTGTTGCAAAAATGACACTAGTGAGGGCCATAGAAAGTTCGCTTCATCAGGTTATCCCCCGTGGGGATTTTATTTCTCAGTATGCACCACAATAATAGTTTGGATCTTGGAGGCGCTTTGAGCTTCCAGAAGTATTTCCACCACTGGTGAAGTATGTGAGGCTTTCACGGATCCGCCAGAACAATGTAACCCTCCTTTGTGTATATCTCTTTGATTTCGCCAGTGCCCAGATTATCTCGTCATCTCCCTCTGTAATTTGGATATGAGCCTCTAGAAGGGCCTGTGTATAGTCCTTCCAGATCTGCTGCCATTGAGGTGGAATGTTGAGTTGAAGATCTGTTTTCCAAGCCTGTTGAAGGAAAGAGGAGTTGAGCTCATCAGCAATATGAGCAAGGTGTGTAGCATTTTGCTCCCTTAGATGCGCTAAGAGATCCGGAGGTAACCTGTGCATGTTCCCACAACCAATCCACGGGTCTATCCCAATATGCACTCTGTTCCCCGAATGGATTCGCCAAGTAATGCCAGAGCGGATGGGATCCAATGCTTTCAGTACTGCCTTCCATATTATCGAAATACCGGAGTAGAGTATAACCGGACTTCTGATCCAATCCAGTACATGAGCGGGGGCGATATATTTCGAATAGGCCACCCTAGTCCACAAACTGTCCGAAGCTACCAATTGCCATCCAAGCTTTGCTGCCAAAGCTGAGGAAAATTCATCAAGCTTTTTGAGTCCCCAGCCTGCCCATTTTTTTGGAAGAGTGAGAGCATCCCACTTTGCCCATGCACATATTCTTCCAGGTTGATTACCCCTCCATAAGAATCTGCAGTAGATATTTTGTATCCTCGACAAAATTCCTCGAGGAATCTAGGCCAGAGACATCCAATACACTGGGGTCGCTTCTAGAACACTCTTGATGAGTGTCAATCGGCCTGCACGAGATAAGAATCTTAAGTACCATATGTTGAGCCTTTTTTCCAGCTTTACAATGAGCCAAGTTCAATCCACTATCTTGTATCCTATTGGCTTTAACTTGTATCCCAAATATTTCAGCCCCTCCTCCAGAGCAATCATTGTAAAGTGAAATTTGTGGAGAGGATAATGAATTTCATGCTGTGAGCAGGCTGTGACTGTCAAAGTAGATTTTCCTTCATTAATGATCATCCCTATGGCCTTTGGAATATGGAAATATATCTCTGATTGATGTCAAATCCCCAACGCTTCCATTGAGAAATACTAGCACGTCGTCCACGAACAGAAGGTGTGTAAGCGTGCATTCTTCCGTTATCTTAATACCAATGAGTCTTCCTCTCCTATGGTCTTCCGTTATTATCCGACCAAGCCCTTCCATGATCAGGAGGAAAAGCAATGGTGAGAGAGGACTCCCCTGACGCAAACCACGAGCCGAGGTGAAAAAAGGGGATGCACGCCCATTGACCAATACACTGAAAGGAATGTTAGTGATGCATCCCATAATCCATTTGATGAAGATAAAAGGGAAACCAAGGTGGGTTAGAAGCATTCTCAGGTATAACTAATTCACCCTGTCAAAAGCTTTAGATAAATCCACCTTCATTATCATACCTTTGCCTTTTTTGCTGTGGAGAGAGTGTAATACTTCCTGTGCTGCCCCATCGCCTCATGGATTTGCCTATCCTTCAGGAATTCAAATTGTTGAGGCAGGATGTGCTTTGATAAGATTGGTTTCAATCTGTTTGCGATAATTTTGGCTATTATCTTGTACAAATAGTTACAAAGCAAAATGGGATGGAATTCATCCAAAGTGGATGGATTGTCTGTCTTCGGGATTAGGGCTATGAAGGTGGAGGTAATGGCCGCTTCCAATCGACCCGAAACCCTTGATTCCTCCACAACACTGAGAAGATCCAGACCAATCAACTCAAAAAAAGCCAAATAAAATTCGATGGACCAACCATCTGGTCTAGGACTTTTGTCCTTGCTGAACCATTTTAAAGTGGCCTCCAGCTCCCCCAAAGTGACCTCTTGCACCAAATCCTCCTCATCCTCTTGCTCCACATATCTAGGGAAAAGCTGAGCAACCCTGATAATTTCTGCTAAATTAGTCTCCCTGGGGTCACTATAGGCATTTTTAAAGTGTGAGCTCACAAGTGAGGCGAGTTGAGGGAAAGTGTTTGCTGACCTTCCCTGTTCATCCTGCATTTGCCAAATGGTGTTAATAGCATTCCTCCCATTAGCAAACTTTTGATAAAATTTTGTATTAGCATCCCCCTCCTGTATCCAGATGGTCCTGCTCCTCAATCTCCATTTGTCTTCCCTTTCTTTGAGAATATTACCATGGGCTAAGTAGAGGGATGTGATGTTATTCTTGTGCTCCTCAGACCTGTATAGACCTCCCAGCCCATTTCAAAAACCTCTAGTTCAATCTCAATCTGTCTCAGCGCCTGATCATCCTGTATTCTTTTTTGATGGGGCCAGATTTTGGACATCTTTTTCAGCTCTGCTAGATTGTGAATAAAGCCAGCAGTAGCTGAACCTCTAAACCTTGGTGGGTTTGTTATCCAGAAATCAGTGACCATGCTGATATATGATGCATCCTTAAGCAAGGTTGAACTGAATTTAAAAGGACCCTTCGGCCTGTCCCTTCCACTTTCCATTTCCATATAAATAGGTAGGTGGTCTGAGAGCCCACCTGTACCAACCCATTGCCTTATATTGAGTCCCAAATCCATGATCTGTTCCTTTACAAGAAATCTATCCAGTCTCCTTGCAAGTCCATTATCACTAACCCTATTGTTCCTCCAAGTGGCCTGTATTTTTGCTATAGGAATGTCGACCAGATGGTGCTATTCTAACATGGACGAGAAGTAGTCCGAGAGGGAGTCCCTTTGTGCACGATGTCCCCAAGATTCAGCATGTCCTATTGAAAAATTTAGGTCCCCTTCAACTATCAGATTGTCAATTGAAAATAGATCCAAACCCAGAAGGCGATCCTAGAAATCAGGGCGATTCTGGCAAGGCCCATATATATTGATAATCCTGAAGGGCTTCCCCATCTCAGTTGATTGTACATCAGCCCCAATATATCCCTGTCCTCCCCAACAATTAATTTCCTTGATAGAACGAGTGTTTAATCCCAATGCAAGACCTCTAGAACGGCCATGGGCATCCAGTCCCGTAAATCTCCAACTTGGCAGAGAGTGTTCAAGAGTACGAGCAATATCATTAGTAGGATCCAAGGTCTCCTGAAGGAAATATGATATCCAATGAGTCGGCAGAGAGTAACCAATGGAGAGCTAGTTTTTTGTCGGGTCTAGCTAACCCTTTGCAATTGTAGGATAGAATCTTCATGGAGGGGGTTCGGATGGGGTTGATCTTGCTCTAAGAACCCTAGTGATAGTAGATTGCTTGCCCAAAGCAATATCTACATCAGATTGAGCTTGGGTGATTTTGAGATTAGAGGGACGGCCGCGAGAAGCCTTGGAAGGGGGGGGGATGGAGTAAATCAAGTCCAAACTGGTCCTGGACCGAATTCCTCGATCGGGACCGAGTATTGTATCTTGGAACCAAGGCCACTGTCAAGGTGGCCAAGGGCTGCGGAGGGGGGTGCAAAAAAGAGTGGGGGAGTGGGGGGGAATGAGGTGGGGGGGGAGCGATGTCACATAAAATTTGTACAGGAGTCTCAAAGGGGAAAATAGAACGTGGACCCAATAACTGCTTAGGTAAAGAATTATGATTATCAGAAAAGCATTGAGTGGGGGGTAGGTGAATGGAGTTCATACCCGATGTATTGGAGTCACCCGAGGCTGCCGCAGCTGAGCCAGGCACTAGAGGTGGGGGGCGATGAGGCGGTTGACCACGCTTCCTCGGAGTGCTCTGAGCTGGTTCCGTAGACCGCAAAACGGGGCCCGAAAATGTGGCTGTACCTCTAGAGCAAGGAGTAGCAATCCTATGAAACTCCTCAGAGGCACGAGGTTGTTCCTCACTTGCAGGGTCTTCATGCGACTGAGCCTCATGTTCCTGTGATTCCTGAGTAGAATGTCTCGCTGACTTTCTGCGATTCCACTTGTTCAGAGGGCAGTTTTTGAAAAGGTGCCCCACCTTGTGGTAGCGCCTACATCTGAAAGGTACCCCCTCATAGTCCAGCATTTGCCTTCTCGCTGCATCCCTTCATTGTATGTTAATATACTCTGGAAGCCCATCCGAGAGGTCCATGTATACTAATATTCTGGCATAAGCCATTCTACCAATCGAGATAAAAGAATCATCATGGGTAAGGTACGCGCCCATGGCATCCCCAATTTGTCTGAATATCTGCTCTGTCCAGAAGTGACAGGGAAGACCCGGAAGTCGTACCCAAATTGGTCCAGCCCTTGCCTTTTCAGTTTCTGGATCAAACATCGGCGTCCACCTTCGAAGGAGGACAGGTGCTTGATCAATGTGCCATATTGTGGAGAGGACCCAATTAGTGTGAGCAAGGCATTTGAAATGCAGGGCAAACCATCCCCTAACAAAGGTTTGTACTCAAGGGGGTTCCGACAAATGGTGTCCCCAGACTTCCATCGTCCATTTTTGGAGCCTCTCCACGCTGTAATGTCTGCCCTGTACACGACCCACTAGAACCTTTTCTGCCGAGTCCATAGCTTCACAGAAAGGTGTGTCCTCGACAAGCTTTAGGAAGATTTCGTTGCTGCACCGAGGGAGGCGTTTTCTCCTTTTTGAAATCCCTTTTTGTTTGTTGCTCGTGCCTATCGCCACCCTATCCTCCTGTACATCCGCTTGTGTGGCTGAGTCCTTCTCTGCCAAAGGTCCTTTTGCCCTTAGATTGTCGAAATGCCCTGATATAATCCCTATACCCGTGAAGTTGCCCTGGGGAGGGTTCCTCGAGTCTAGGGGAGCAGAATGAACCGGCGTCTGGCTATCAAGTACCGAAGGAAACCCCTCTAAGGGTTTTTCCGTCCCGACCCCCGCAAGATTCGAACCCAAATATGGCACTAGGGCTTGTGCAGCCTGTGCACGCCCGCGTTCAACCTCCGTTAAGGGTTCTGTGAGGAGTGGAGGGCCCGTGTATTCCCGAATGGCTGAAGCTTCAAGAGGAATCAAGATGGTGGGTATGCGTTGCTGTGAGAGAGTATGAAGGGTATCGACCTCTGCAGAAAGTTCATGCTCAAATGTTAAATAATCATCCACAGTGGTCCCGGGCTGAGACCATATCGATAGATTTTCTGTAGGAACCGTGGAAAAGCCGTCTTTGAGCTCCATAATTGTCAAAAACCTGAGCTGACAGTTGCCTGCAGGTATGTCGGTGGGGGACCGAAACCATCTAGGGGAAAACAAATAAACTAAACCGGCTTAAAACCGCAAACAACTATTGAGTACTGTGAAGTTTCCTCGAATATACAGTGAACTGTAACGGGTCTCCTTCTTGTTGTTCCTAGATCCTTGTAACAGGGTCGCTCACCGGGCTCGATGCCCTAATCCCAATCGCCTGTTTGCCCGACGCCCGATCTCATCCTCCTTACTGCTCTGTCACGATCTAAGGGCAAAAGTTCTTGTACTTGTATTAATAGAGATACCTACTATTATATTCAAAACTTAAATTACCATTCAAACTCCACTGACTGAGCAAGATACCTGTACTTAAATCACTCTTCATAAAGCTATCATCAATGGCTAAAAGGAAATCAATGCATGAAAATGACACATCTCACAGTATTTCCACGAAGAGTAACACCAGCGGAAATTAGCCCCAAAGTCTTTCTTCATTGGTCATAAAAAGATTACAAGAGATATTTCACTTAGCACATGACTCAAAGATCGGATGATCTCAACTGACAAATTGACCTCCTATTTAAAGATAAATCTTCCAACGGCTAGTTCGAGTGATCCTTGTCAAAGCAATCTCAGCCGTCGATAAGAATTAAAATTTCTTTTAATCTCATTCATCGAAATATTAAATTTTCAAGGAAATTCGAATTTTTCAATTAAATGCATTTTAATTAACTCAAAAATAAAAATTTTGAGTTAATTTCCTCAAAAATTTGACTTTGACTTAAACCCCAGGGACCAAATGCTTAAAATTTAGCAAAATAATTAATTTACTTTAGTCCTGGGACCTTTTAAAATTTGAATTTTAAGGACCCACGAATTTTGCCTTTGGAAAATTTAAATTTACCCAGGACCTATAATTAATTAAATTTCTGGCTTAGGATTTTAATTAATTTTTGGCCAGAAAATTTAATTAATTACCCTATGAGGGGATAAATTATTTTTCCAACCCTCAAGACACTTTACATCATTATTTTCATATCTTTTATATTACAAGGGGGAAAACCCATCTGAAATAGACCCTCACAGACTACTCATTTCTGCGACACAAATATAATCCAACACGGTAAGCAATTTGTAATAAAATAACTTAACCAAATAGTTAGGATTATTCCCAAATCACTTTTACATAGACTCGATCTATGACACTAAGACTCACCTAAGATCCTGGTGACAAAATTAATTCCGGCTTTGGGGTAAGGCTGAAGGAAAACTCTGTCAACCATCCGAGAATGGATCGGTGAGACAAAAAACCTCTCGGAATATAGATTGTCACTAGAAAAATAGGTTTACCTAGGCAATTACATACATGACACAAATCTGTTGAGATTATTTACATCATATACATGCAGAATGGGTTTACATTATGACAATCAAGCTGATGATAATAGCTGGACGACACGGTCACATCGATCAAGCGCTATCCCTTTTGCGAAAAAAGGGGGTGTACTGCTATGGGTCGTTGACACGTAGTGGGTCAATAGGGAGCATAGATTAGGAGCCTAAGCTTGCTTTTAATGATTTAGCATTTATTAACCCCTTAGTGATGAGTCAATTTATTGTTCATCAAGGTTGGGACATGCAAGAGTTCCTTTATTATGAGATGGAACATCAAGTGCTCAAGGAATTTGGTGATGGCTAATGAGGGGGTTAGGGCTCATGCTATGCTTTTTTCAGCTGTTAATTAATTTCCTGGCCACCTTTTGCATTTTAACTTCTTTTTCTTTCTTTCATTTTGGCCATTTAATGCTTTTATCTTTCTTTTAGCTGCATCAACCTTTATGGCAAAGGTTTTAGCCCAGACTCAAGGATGAGGATAAGAGGATGCCAATCCCTATGAACCAATGGCCACAATCCTGAAGAATGGAGATGAAATTTGGGAATGGTGGAAAGTGGTAAGTAAGGAAAAATTATGGACACACTCCTTCAATCCAAGTTTCTCAAGTAGCCCCCCTCCTATAACCCTAAGGCCTTCGAGGAGCACCCACAGGAATAGAGTCAAGAATCCCTAATAAAGTGAGAGAATAGGTTTATAGTCAATATCGGTCAATCATCCAGATCACTCCTTAATCCATTTTAAAATGCCCAACACGTTAAGTAAAAACATATGATTGCAAGATCGTTAAAATACGTGCCGAATGATGACCCACCTTCCTTCTAGAGGAATGTTGGATGGTGAGTGTGTTTGACTGGTGCAAATAGTGGAGAAGTATGGCATATCATCATGTACTGAGCAATGTGGGGTTGCTGGTCCAACAAAGGAGAAATTTTTCTCTTGTGAAGTTACCCACCTTTTGGTGGGTAACAAGGGTCATTTGGACGGAGAAAAACTCCATCTTCTCAAGGTCTTTAAAGACATGGTTATAAGGAACATTAGAGGGTTAAGGATTTTTAGAAGGCTATTGAAGGACGTAGGAACACGTATCTTATTAAATATGAGCTTTCCAAAGTTTTCTTACTCTATGTTCAAGGGATTGTTGAAAAAATTGCTAGGGTTTTAAAGAAGAATAACATTAGGGCAGCCTTCAGATTTCTAACCACAACTAAAAATTCCTTGTTAAAGAACTCATTGATCCTGCAGATCACAAGGTGTCTAGATGATTCCTTGTTCATGTGGAAGATCTTATGTGGGGGAAATTAGTTGTTCCATTATAATTATAATTCAAGAACCTACAACTAATATTAAGCACAATTGTGTTCATCCATCTGCATTACCCGAGCACTTAGACAAGATGAAGCATCATATTTGCATATAGAAAGCCAAAATATTGGCCAAAATTGACCACTATCACAATGACAAATTGAACAAAGCAATTGAGATCAAGAAGAGGCCAAACAACATTAATAGAGATGATGGTTGGAAAATTATCCATAATTAAATTCCAACATGTGACCAAGTAAGATTATAGACAAGTCATTATAATTTTGTGCCTTGTTTTTTTAAAAGATATTTATCCTTTAATACAATACAATACAAATGAATTTCAATAATTATAACATAATATAACATTCTTAATTTAATTTAATACATCGTAGAACTATAATGTGCATAATATGTTAACTTTCTTAATTAGGTATTCATATGACATAATATTTACAACATTCTTAATTAAGAATTTATAATATAGTTAATTATGAACTCAGTCAATATAACTTTTTATGACATTCTTAATTAGGATTCAGTAATGAAATTTAAGAAAATTTGTATGGAAATTTACTAATAAAAAATAATAATAACTACATAACATTATTTGCGTTTTATAATATGAGATTATACCAGGGATTATAATATATGTCTCTAAGTTTAAACATTATACTTCACCCTCCCCTTTTTTGTTTTTCTAGGTTTTCTAACTTTTAAAGTATTATATAATATATATATATATATGTATATTATATATATATATTTCTTTTTTCTGTTTTTTAATGATTTTTTGATCATGAATTTAAAACAATGAATTGTTTCAATTTGGGCTTATTTGATTATTTTCCTCTTCATTATTTCTTCTAGGAATGATTGTTATTTTTCTCCCCAATTCAATCCCACGATAACATGATGAACTTTGTTTGTAATGGCTTGAGCTTTATTGTTGAGTCTGAGTTTTTCTCAAACATGTATATTCCTCATATAAAATATAAAAAATAATTTTCATTAAAAAACAAATATAATAAATATATATTTCTATATAATAAATATTTTTTAACGAAGTTGTCTATATGTGTAAGACTTTTTGGAGTTTTTGACGGATTTCTGACTGGAATCTGGCGGAAAAATTTGTGGTGAAATATTGAGCTGTGTTGTTTAAACTGGGTTTTTGACTGCATATATGGATTCAACACCCTCAAAATCCCGAGGGCACTTCAATTGTGAAGACTCCACCTGTCAAACTTGTGATTTCAATGAATCCCTCCCGGATTCTAGACAAATTAGATTGGAAAATAAATCTGAAGAGTCCACCTGTCAAACTTGTGATTTCAATGAATCCCTCCTGGATTCTAGACAAATTAGATTGGAAAATAAACCTGAAAACTTTTCAAAAAATCTCACTTATACACAACATCCTTTTAAAAAAAACAATAAGACTATATATTAACTAAACATTTTTGATGATATCATTCCTTTTTACAAAATTAATCTGAAAACTCATTATTTGTACATATATTGGTTGTCACTTGCCAGCAATTGATACATGCTACCTGCTGAACATGTCACTTCCATGGATTTTGTTCGACCATAGTGATTGCAGGGTACTTATCCAACAAAAAATCATACTTTACTCTCTTTTTCTTTCTTCGGCCTTGAATGATGGGGAGATTATCCAAAGCTGGAGGCTAGTAGAACATTTTGGTCTCCATTCGCTTGTCTGTTGCAGTCTGAATTTTGAAGTAACTTCGGTCTTGGACCTGTTTTGCTGTCATTTTTTCTCTCTTCTAAATTTTGCTTCCTTTTCTTTTCTCCTAGTATTGTTTTTGTTCCCATTCTCTCATCTGTTGTACAGTCTGACTTTTGAAGTAACTTTGGTCTTGGACCTGTTTTTCTCTTTTAAATTTTGTCTCTTTTTCTTTTCTCCTTGTATTTCGTTGGACCCTTTTTTTAATCTTATTTATTTTTTCCTTGTATTTAGTTGTACCTTTTTTTTAATCTTATTATTGTAAATTTTGCTTTTCTTTTCTCCTAGTATTGTTTTTGTCCCCTTTTTTTTGTTGTATAGTTTGAATTTTGAAATAACTTTGGTCTTGGACCTGTTTTTCTCTTTTAAATTTTGCCTCCTTTTTTTTTCTCTTCTCCTTGTATTTAGTTGGACTTTTTTTTAATCTTATTATTGTCCCCTTCTTTTTGTTGTACAGTCTGAATTTTGAAGTAACTTTGGTCTTGGACCTGTTTTTCTCTTTTAAATTTTGCCTCCTTTTCTTTTCTCTTCTCCTTGTATTTAGTTGGAACCTTTTTTTTAATCTTATTATTGTACAATGTAATTTTTTTTAGTTTGGCTTTCTTTTTGTTTAATCTTATTATTGTA
>APFE030282698.1:69531-80395 GCA_000404065.3 Pinus taeda
ATATTTGGACTATAAACATTATCTTATCCTCTTGCAGCACTTCAGTTCGAGCTACAGATGTGGCACATGCAACTTCCATAAGGAAATACACTTTTCTTATGGGTTAGTTGAGCTATTGCATGATGTACTTCAGTTAGAACTCAAGTGATTGAGTTTGGTGGAGTTGATTGAGGAGTTGATGGAGTTGTGTTCAGTTTGACTTAGTTGAACTAGTTGTATTTAGTCTAACTGACAAATACACTAGTGATGAGTGGTGTGAATTAATTATTAATTAATTCACTAATTATTAACTCATAAATCAACTAAAGAATACATCAGTTAACTCAGTGCATGGACAGTTCAGTGGAGACAAGTGTTAGAGGTGGGTGAAAGGGTGAGTCTACTATCAGTTGTGACTATAATTGTGCATGAGATTTGCACAATCATTGATCGAGATTGCCAATGAGGATTGCGCAGTACAAACCAAGGGAATTCGAACTTGGATCTGATCTATTCTCAACAGGTATTGCGCAGTGGAGGCAGGCAAACAGCAGAGGAGATTTGAACCTGTGATTGATTCAGATCTGACCTAGTTTGTGTGTAGCAGGCAGAGATAGTACTGAGTACTTGCAAGGAGTATTGTACTATGTCTTGTTACATGTTCTCTATCATCATAATATACAGATAGTTGAGGGGTTTTCAACTGTATGCTTTCCCCGGTACATACTGTGTTGATATGTGTGATTGATGTTTCAATGTGCGCATGAGATTGTTTCTTTAATTCCGCAAATTGATGATCAACGTAGAGGAGGTTATGTATTATGCATGCATTCCGCAAATAGTGTATAATCAAGATAATATTTGTGAATAAGTGTTATATTATTCAAAATTTCTACATATTTTAGATCCATTGAGTTGCTAGGTAAGAAATTGTGTATAGGGAAAACTGATTATACAAAGATGTGTATACAAAGCTCACTATGAATATGCTTGTGTCAAGCATTTTTGTGCTTTGTGGTTGGCTTAAAGTACTATTGTAAATGCGTAGGGTTATATAACATCAAGGATGATGTTCCTCTGAGGGGATGCGGTTTATGACATCCACTATGGGTTAATTCCCCTTGTAAACATTATAAATAATTCCTTGTAATTATGTAGCCATAAATTAAAATGACTAAGAGAAAGGTACATGGGTCCCAATGCTTGAGGAATTGGTTATTTTAAATATTAGTCATGGGTTGACTGAGTGGTTTTAATATAGTTGATTGTGTTATTAATTTAGTTGAAAACAAGGACATGTCCTTGTTCTTGTTGGGCAAAAACTAAAAGCAAAGAAAAGGACAAAATTAAATGAGAGTATGGGCTACGTTGTCCAAGGGGTTGGTCTGCATAGAGAATGCAAAACGACAGTTGGTTATTCGGTAGAGAATGATGATGAGACATGCCTTCATACATCTATAATGGCCATGAGAAGTAGAGGTTGGGGAAGGCCTGTGGAGAGATACATTATTCATTCGCTTAGGTGGAGTGAAGGGGCAGCGTGAAAATAAGGCATTATGTGACTAAGAGAATTCAATAGAGAAGAGAATCTCTAATGATAAGACATCTGAGAAACCCATAAGGCCTGCTATTCGATAGTCCAGCTGAGAAACCCATGAGGCTTATTGGTTGATAATCACTGGTAGTGCCTTATAGGGCTGATAAATCCACTAGAGGCTGTGTTAGTTGACAACTTCTGAGAGGTAGAAGCACCTAGGTCTAGAGGGAGGATAACACCTGATGGTATTCCAAAGGGGTGGGCTAAGAACATAGGTTGAAGTACCATAGAAAAGTTGTTGGAGATTGTGTTTATATTCCTATAGGAGTACACAGCTAATAAAACCTCTTTATTATTATCTATCTCTCTCTCTCTCCAAGAATGAATTGAGACTCTATTTTTAAATCCCCAGTGTTGTCTGGATCTTGTATTATAATCCCATCTATGTAAGTGAGGATGTCACACCTGCCTTATGTGTGATCATGGATAGTTGGTGAGTGGATGTGAGGTAACCTCAAGACACCCTCTTTTAAATGATAATATCAGTCTTAAATTCCTCTTAAATAACTCTACCTTAAGCTCTAGAATCTCGGTCGAGGGTGTTTGGCTACAAGAAAGGGCATAGTACAATCCAATTTGTGGTTGGGTGGAGAGTCGAAGTCTCAATCTTAGTTTTCAGTCATTTGAACTTAATAAGATGAATTTACTTGTATACTTGATGCAACAAAAAGATAAATGTTGTTGTTGTGTGATGCATTCATGTTTTAACATTGTTAATGTAGGAATGTGTTATTCTTGTCTATTTATGATGAGATGCCTTATGTATATGTGTAATTCTCATGATTATAAGGGGTTGAAAGGCATTAGTGTTATGCTAATACGTTCATGAAGTGCATAGTTGTTTGTATGGTTCCATGTGACTATGAGTGTGGTCAACCAAGCTGTTATAGTGTGTGCATGCCTCAATAGTTAATTTGGTTGATGAGAAGTGCAAGTTGACAATGGTCTAAGAGGGTGGTTCTTGCACTATTGAATGTGTTGGAAAATTAGAAAGGAAGTAAATATTTTCTCGGCCTTGATAATTACTTATGATGTTTCTTATTATTACAATTCTTTATATCTTCTTTCTTTAGTTCATCAAGCAATTACCAAAAGTAGCAACACATAAAACAATGAACACAAGATGTAGGCACATGCTAGGGAAAAACCCCCACTCAAGGGGGAAACCCAGTGAAAGTAATTCTTCATTTCAATATTATTCTTTGAGACTCTTCACTCTAGACCAAGACCAAACCTTCCCTCCACACCAAGTCAGCCTCTAGAAGATTGACCTCTTCCCATCAACTTCGACTATGCAGCAAGTTGCAGTAGCCAATAGCTTTCGACAATAGTTCAACTTGGAAGACTTCAATCCCCAATCCAAAGCATGAAACAGAGAGAGACCACCACAAAAATTTCAATTTTCTTTGACTCCTTAGACTCACCCAAACTCACATTCACTTAGGCTTCCCAACAACAAACTTTCCCAATTTTCTACTTTGCACTTCTACCCAGTAAACAAATGTTTGCACTTCTACCCAGTAGAGAGAGAATTATAAGTGATGCTCCAAATGAATTTGATGTCCTTCCTTTCATAGGTTTCTTGTGGTGTCGAATAAGGTCTTAGGCCGACTTGATCTTCCCTTAGGATGACATGGTGTGGAGGTTACATAATTCATATTTGACTCAATGCTTAACCTTTTTACATGATTCAAAAGCCCAAGAAGGGTCTCTTTAAACTTAAAATAATTCTATGGACTTGGAATAAATCCTAGAAGTCCTCAATGGGGACTTTCACCTAAAACATGGTGACCCAAGCATGAAACCCATGCTTTAATAAGTCACAATAATAAAATAAAAATTATTTTCTTTATTATTTTGACAAGTACATTACATGATGACTCAAGTACATTATTGAAGGCCGAACATAGTTACTTTTTCCAACACGCCCTCTTAACTAGGGAGGTATTCATAATGTACATATACAATGGAAGATCTCAAACTATATGAACCATGAAGAACTTTAGGCACCACAATGCCATGGAATAGATTCCTAACCAAGGAAATATATCCAACCAATCACTCAACAATTTAGGGACTATATTCCTGACCAGGGAAATCTATCCAAGTGGGACTAAAGTGGACTCAAGCTTTCACCCCTCTAGGTACCATCAGGCTTACTAGCTAACCACCAAACCAAAAATCCAGGTGTGTATCCAAAACATAGTTCAATAATCAACACCACCTTTCCAACTTCAGGGACTCAGAAATCAACACTAAGTGTCAGCCATATGTCTCCCCAGACAATGCTTCACTCGCAAAGCCTCAACACCCCTTGATCCAACAGATCAAGAATGGCCAATCTCTCCCAATCAAACTAATTGGTAACTAGCATGCTTTCAAATCCTTCGAGATATTCACCTGTACAAACACAACCCCAATCAATAATATACTTTAATTTCTACATAATCAAATACAAATCTCTAGGGTCTTCCAGGCAACAGATGTTGCTTCTCAACTTTCCACAGTAGGACTATCAATTGAATATTTGACAGAAGATTCCTTGATCATATGTTTTCCTTCCTACTTCTCATGCAACAACATATTCTTTAGTCGAATCTTGCTTTCCTTCTTTCAACAACACTTCAAAATGTATTCTCCAATTTCCTTTTCCTTTTCATGGCCTTCACTCAGACTTATGGTTGTTACTCCTAGTCTAGTGCATGACACATGAAATAGATAACCATATCTGTCACTCCCTCTCAACCAGGAAGCACCTCTTTATTGAGACTTCATCTTAATCTTAGGGAGATCTCTTCTATTCATACTTCCTCTGGTAGATCAGCTTCTTCTTTTCTACATCAGAGAATCTTTCGTGGCTCCCAACCATTTCATCAGAGTTATCATCATCCCATCGTGCTTATCACGTCAAGGAGCATCTTCAACAAGTTGAAGATTATGTACCTTCAAAAATTCAATAGAAAGTACAACCAAAACTATAGAAGCATGATTTTATCCATATCAAAATCACATAAACATTTCAACTTTATTCATATCAGATACCCAAACAAGAGGCATATACTCATCAACATCTTGCTAGGGACTTTAAACACCCTAGACTATTTCATAACATCATTCATTCCATCTAGGTTTCAATAAGTCTTCCAAAGGTATGACATACCTTACTACAACATGTATAAAACCCTAGAAATCATTCAGACAAATACAGATATTCAAAATGTTTGATACAAATCCCAGATTTCATACAAACAAATTCATCAAAGTCAATCACAACTTAGTCATTAACTTGACTAGCTTCCACTAGGGTTAGTTCCAACCACTATATTTTTCAATCATCAAACAGTCACTAACATGACCAACTATCACTAGGGTTAGCTGCAAACCCTAGATTTCCAAGCAATCACCAGAGTCAACCAAGAATTAATTTTTCAACAATTTTTTCACAAATCTCAATTCATCATATTTCAGAGATTTTACTTTTACTAAGGTTTAAATCCAAAACCATAAAATTCCACAATCTCAAAAATCATTAAATACATAGATCTCAAATTGTTACATTACACACAATAGATAATGTTACTACTAGGATTTCACTATCAAACCCTAGATTTTCATTTTTCCAACAATCACTTAATAGATTTCAGATTGTTATATCACACATACTAGATACTTTAACTTCTCTAAGGTTTAGCCACAACAACCTTATATTTCCAAATATCATCGTCCTAGAATCTCATACAATGACTTCCATTAAATCCTAAAACAGGGACTTACATTAAGTCCTAAGACTTATGACCGTTAATAACTACATCAACACACATATCTAGGAATTCATAACCATACATAAGAATATCATATGTCCAACAACATTAATACATCCTGACCTAGACCAACCTAGGATTTCGACCAAAAGGACATATCTATATATTCCTATGCAAATACATTTCATATCATGTGTTAGTCAAACCCAACTTCACAAATATCAATAAGAGTTAGACTCACAATAATATTGATTACACTAGGGTTTGATTAGATAAATACATAGATACCAAGGAAATCATTTCTAAGACAATATAAAGGTCTTTCTTACACATTCCACCAAACCCCAATGAGCTAAGGTTCCAATGTAGAAACATAGAAAACCCAACATTACCAAAAATTCAAAGGTTCAAGATTTTAGACCTCGTCATTCAACCCTAGCAAGTTAGGATTTCCATATCACACCAAAATTCCAAACATGACTTCATCAATAAAACTTCAACTAGCATTTCACAATATCCCTCAGCAGCTTAAGATTTCATAAATTTACATTATCATACCATTCGGTTAGGGTTTTCTAGAACTTGTCTAGGGTTCTACATAGTCAAACAAGAATATGAGTGGGGTGTGTAGGTTTATCAAGAGATGAATCATCCAAACAAGAATCACTATGATTCAATATAGTTATTCATGAAAAAAGTTAGTAATAGATCATCAAATGAATAATCCAATCAATGTATTCAAAACATACCTTTGCTTCTTGACTAACCTTGTCTTGAGAGATCCTCCTTCTTGTAGATGTTTTTCCTAACCAAGACAACAGAGGGAGAAAGGTTATTAGTATTTAATTTAATCAAAACTAAATGAATACATGAACCCAAAACTGAAAAGACATAAGATACTTATATTTTAGAGTTGTTGGGAGCTCCCTCCAAAGCTTGAGGGAAACTTACAACCTTAAAGTACTACACAAATGTCTTTTCCAAAGATATGTTAAAAACCTATAACTATAATACAAGTTATGTAAATAAAATTACTTAATAGTGTAAGTATCTAATGTCATATTCTTCAAGCTTGACTTTCTTTGAGTCTCCTTCTTCAGCAAAGTTGGCTTGATCTCTTCCTCTCTTCTTACTTATTGGATTCTCAGGATAGTCACATTTGCAGTGACCTTTCTTATGACATTGATATCACTCTATATTAGACATGTCAACTTTATTCCTTGGTCCCTTCGATCTCTTTCCTTTATGATGAGAAACATAAGCATTTGATACTCCTTTAGGATTGACAACCATTGAAATCCTTAATTCTTCTTGACTACATGTGGTCCATAATTCTTCAAAGGTGGGAGCTACCTTCCAACTGTTGAGACCTGAAGAAAATGCACCCCAAGAGGGTGGAAATCGTAATATAGTAGTGACCACCAATTCTTTGTCTAGAACAATCTCATCAATGGTTGAAATATCACCCTTGAGTCTAGTTATCTTCACAAAGAAGGTTGCCAAAATATCTTCTTTATTCATCTTCATATTCCTTAGCTCATTCTTCAAACTTGCTACTTGACCAATGTTCTTAATAGTGAACATCTTCGACAAGGCTTCACACATATCCTGAGCATGATCAATGTTAGATTTTAATGGGACAAGATTTTATTTTATCCCTTCTACCATCTGAGTCATAGCCACAATTCTAGGTCCCTGAATTTTGATTTGTCGACATCATTGGCTTCTTTTGTTGGCTTCTTTACATTTCCTTTAACCAAGTCTAGAACCTTGTTCTTCTCGAGGATTAGGTTAATCCTCTTCTTCCAGGATCTGAAGTTAGATGCTTTTTCAAGCTTTTCTGACCCTTGATAGAGTTAGACATCTTCCTCGAATATAATAGACTCCTTCGCTGAGATAGTGCCTATGAATGGATCTTCTTTCTTCTTCTTTCTTCACGAAAGCTCTGATACCATTTTGGGAAATCAGAAAGGTAGTAAATATTTTCTCGACCTTGATAATTACTTGTGATGTTTATTATTATTATGATTATTTATATCTTCTTTCTTTAGTTCTGTTATGAAACCAGCTCAAGGAAAGATAGAAAAGATAGATCAACGCCTTAGAATTCAGCCTCTTCGAGGGGGCAACCTCCTTTACATTAAATAAATGAACAATTCTTGGATGATTCAAATGACAAAACCTCCTTTCTATATATAGGAGTCTAGGAGTCACAATAAAACCAGCTGACCTAACAATAATAATATAAAGCCACAAAAATAACAATAGAGGGATTCTATGGGGCATAGTAATAACAATATGGGGGCAATAGGGTAACAACAATATTAATAAGGGGTATAACTACAATAGTAATGGGGTAATCACTAGTATTATAGGGACCCAACATGCCCCTCACCTTCAAAAAAGTGTTGTCCTCAATGCTTGAGTAGTTCTGGGTACTTCTGCATAAAATTCTCATCCTCCCATGTGGAGTCTTCAGCGGATAAGTTCTTCCAATTGATTAGATACTCTGAAATTGATCGATTTCGTAGTTGTCGAGTTCTTGTTTCTGTGACTGCTTCCAGTTCCAATATAATTTTTCCTTCCTCGTCCAGTTCTGGCAATATTGTTTGAACTGGGAGCTTGTCGCCTATAACCTTCTTTAAACATGAAACATGGAAAACTGGGTGCAATCGAGAAGCTGCAGGAAGCTCCAATTTGTATGCCATAGTACCAATCTTTGCAACACCTTGTACGGACCATAATACTTTGGTAATTTATTATCCTTCTTAGCTTGCTTGAGGGACATTTGCTTATATGGTTGTAGCCGTAGGAATACCCAATCACCTACATCAAAACTTCTTTCACTGCGATGGTGATCTGCCTGTTGTTTCATTCTATTCTGTGCCAACACGAGGTTATCCTTTAAGAGTTGGAGGACTTGTTGTTGATGTTCGATGTGATGTTCCACTGCTTGAACCTTAGAATTTTCTCTTAAATATGATGTGATGGATGGTACCTGATACCCATAAAGTGCCATAAATGGGGCCATTTTTGTTGCTGTATGGAAGTAAGTGTTTTACCACCATTCAGCCAGAGGCAACCATTTGATCCATTGTGTCTGTTTTTCAAATACAAAGCAACGAAGATATCCTTCCAAACATTTGTTTACTATCTCAGTTTGCCCATTAGATTGAGGATGATAAGATGAGCTATGAGCCAATTGATTACCAAGATAAGAAAATAAGTCTGTCCAAAAATTTCCAGTGAAAATGGGATCTCTGTCACTTACAATAATCTTTGGATTTCCATGTAGCTTTTTGAATTGTTTCTTTAAATGCAGTAGAAACTGTACTGGCTTTAAATGGATGTGATAATTCACAAAAGTTTGCATACTTGGTAAGTCTGTCAACTACCACCATGATGACACTCTTATCCTCAAACGTGGGTAAACCTGTGATAAAATCCATTGAAACCTCCTCCCAATGTTGGCTTGGAGTGGATAAAGGTTGTAATAGACCGGGGATCTTAATTGTTTCAAATTTATTTTGTTGGCAAACCAAACATTCCACCACAAAATTTTTAATATGATTTAAGGCCATCCCAAAAAAATTCCTTCTTAACCCTGTGGTAAGTTTTTAAAAATCCCGAGTGCCCTCCTAAGGGAGAAGTGTCAATTCCATAAGAATCTTTTGTTTTAGCTGGGAATTCTTACAGAGGTATAAGTGATCTTTGTACGATAACGAATCATTTTTCCAGCTAAATGTATCAGACGTACTGGAATCTTGTTGTAGCTTTCGAATAAATGCCCACAGTTCTTCGTCATTCTTCCATTCCTCCCTTGCTTCATTTATCCAATCTGGTTGGATAATAGAAATGGCACACACAATGCTTCCACATCCTCATCCTTTCTTGAGAGTGCATCTGCCACCACATTTTGCTTCCCTTTTTTGTAGATGATTTCAAAGTCATAACCCAACATCTTTGTGACCCACTTTTGTTGCTCTTTAGAAGATAATCTTTGTTCTAAAAAGTATTTAAGGCTATCATGATCCGTTTTTACCTTGAAGTGTCTTCCCATTAGGTAGGGTCGCCATTTCTTAAGTGCATGAGTATTGCCAACATTTCCTTCTCATAAATAGCTTTGTGTAAAAACTTTCCCTTGATTAGACGACTTTCAAAAGCAATGGATCTTTCATCTTGCATTAGAACAGCACCAATTCCATTTCCTGAAGCATCAGATGTTTTGTTGGAAGTTCGGTGTAGCTTAAGACAAGGGTGCTTGGCAACATATTGCCTTCTTTATAGATGTTTGAAGGCCTTTGTTGCTTCCTGGAGTCATGAAAATGCAGTCGTTCTTCAAATAGTGTTGTTTTAGGAAAGGTGCTGCTATTCTCACCATGAATTGCCTTAACAAACTTGCAGATAAATACCTTCAAGCCCAAGAAATCCTCACAGAATGCCTTTAGATGGATGTGGGGATTCTCATCCTTAATGGCTTTAATTTTGCTAGGGTCTACCTTAACTCCTTCATGAGGTACAATATGACCCAGATATTCCACCTCTTGGACTCCAAAGAAGCATTTGGATCTTTTTGCATATAATTGTTTCTCCTCCAATAGTTTAGCACCCTGTCAACATGTTCAACATGATCCTTCCAAGACTTGCTGTAGATTAGTATATCATCAAAAAATACTAACACAAATTTTCTAAGGAATGGTTTGAAAATTGAATTCATCAAACTTTGAAATGTTGAGGGTGCATTGGTAAGGCCAAAAGGCATGACCAAAAATTCATAATGACCCTCATGAGTTCTAAATGCTGTTTTCGGAATGTCTTTAGTCTTCATTTTAATTTGATGATATCCTGAATGAAGATCCAACTTGGTGAAGTAAATTGATCCATGCAATTCATCCAGTAACTCATCAATGACAGGAATGTGAAACTTATCTTTAATAGTGAGCTTGTTGAGCTCCCTATAATCCTGACACGTGCACCATGATCCATCCTTCTTGTGCACCAATACTACTGGAGCAGAGAAAGAACTTTGACTCGGTTGAATTATACCAGCCTCTAGCATTTCTGCAACCAGACGTTCAATTTCACTCTTTTGGACATAGGGATATATGTACGGCCTGATGTTTGGAGGAACATTTCCTGGAATCAGATGAATAGTATTATCATGATCACACATAGGTGGGAGACTTTTGGGAGTCTCAAATACCTTGGAATGATTGTCCAGGACTTTTTGGAGATCTGGATAAATAGATGATTTCGATGTGGAAACATCTAGCGAACATAATTGTGCAATTACACCTTTTTTCTCCTTTTTTAGAAGCTTTGTCATACCATTAGAGCTGATTATGTTTCCTGGTTTCCCTGAAATACCCCTTAATTCAACTTCCTTTCCTTCCATAGAAAATTTGATGAAAAGTTCTTGAAAATTAAAAGCTATTGTACCCAAAGATTGTAGCCATTGGATTCCTAGTACAACATCAGCACCTCCCATTGGAATGGAAAGCATTGGGCTAGTCAATACATATTCTCC